>WWET01000794.1:87109-97381 GCA_011038615.1 Limnodynastes dumerilii | reverse complement strand
ATAAAATAAAACATTTTTTTAATGAAATAAGGGTTTAAAAGTGGATTTAAATACCAGAGAAGCTCTTCTTACCTCCCTTATAGATTAATTAGTAAGTGTTCAAGAGCATGAAAATATACAAATGGAAAACAGCACAATTTGAGCAGAACAAATGCAAATGTTTTGGGAGTACAGCCTGACAAATTCATTTGGTACCTGAAAAGGTCTATACGTACAAAACTGAATTTTGTTTTATGCAATCTAGTTTTATGAACAGGGAAACAAACAATTATCTTCAATTTTCCACTTTCACAAAATTAAACCTAGAAATACAGCTTTGAAAATGGTTTTAGAAATAACTGGAATGACCTTAGAAATCACCTCAGGATAATTATGGCTTTCCACATTCTACCACAAAACATACATATGTAACAGACAAATATACTGCAGGATTATTTAGAAGATATATCAGGGAGATGTGGACATTTCTCAAAATTTCTCAATTTTGCAAAATGAATTAGAGAACTAATTCCTTGAATATTCATTGGGGTAGATCTAGAACTACGTTTGCCGTGCGTTTATTCGCGTAGCGTATTTTTGTGTGCGTAAATTCGTTACACTCCCCTTGCATGGACGTATTTTGTTAAGATATGCTTTCCAAACCCTACCTTAACATTTTCCAACGTAACCACAGTCATACGCACACGTATGTATGGGCTAGACGAATTTACGCAGCCAAGCACGGCCATACTGTACACTTTAAATACAACCCCCCGCCTATTTCACGTATTTCAGACGTATTTTGTTGTAACGTAAAATTGGCACGCCCACGCGTAAGTATTTACGTGACACATACGTGAATGGCCCAAACGTTCACAATTTTGCTACATTAATGTGCGTATTTTCTATGGTGCGCATGCGCAGTGCGTACAAAACAGCGATTTTACGTCTCCGCCAAGCGTAAATTCGCTCCGAAGTGTTGTTCTGGATCAGGCCCATTATTGTTTAATATAGTAACTTGTTGGGCATTGTTTCCCAAGTCTGAAGAACATTTACATATTTCCACCAAAAGATTCAAAACAAATAAAAAAAACGGAGAATAAGCAATATATCATTCTGTTACATATCTAGATTGCATGTAGATTTACAATTTCTGTGCAATCAGATCCCTAAATAAAAGCTAATCGCGTCATTAAGTATTGCCCCTTGTCAATCATTCATGTAATCTCTAGCGTTACATGAGATGGACGGGGCTTGATGACATCATCAAGACCCATCCATCCCTAGTAACTCTAGGGATTACATCAAATATGAGTAGCTGGTCGGAGATTGCAGGAGCTTTGGTAGCTCTTCCGGGATACCTGCCCAAATTCCGGGAGTCTCCAGGAGTCGGCAACCCTGCTGTAGAGATAGCCATGTATTCACATTGGATCGATCTCAAACCCTTAGAGCGTAATTTAAACACCATGGGCTGGATCTAGACTTAAGAAGGAGCTTGAAATTAAGAGAGGAAAGTTACTCCTGGGCTAAACCATGCTGATTGCAGGGGAGTCATATTTCATCTGTTGCAAACAGTATTAGAGTTGAGAGGTGATGTTTCCTATCCCAAGTCTAAATAACAGTGTAATAGTACAGCTGGTCAGTATCTGTGTGCAGTAAGCAATTCAAAGATATATCCCTGCATGCAAAGAATACAAATACCTTGACTACCCCTGAAATCAACATGGTTTAGCCGAGGTGTAACCTACCTCTCTTAATTTCAAGCTCCTTCTTAAGTCTGGATTTAGCCCCATCCCCCACCACCTTATGCACACTCATGCCTTCAGGAAATCATTGTAAGCAAATCTGGACAAAACTCTGAATCTTGATGATCCAGATCTATACAGAACTTGCGGCATATGTGCTTGCAGAATCGTAACCAGCGGTCATTTCTGTTCCTAGCAATCAGAAAACTCCCCCTTTATGGAAGCCTGAATCTGGTCCATTATAACCACATCAATTCACTCTGACTCATTCTGACATCAAGAGGTTAAAGTTACTTTTCTGTCTCCATTGTATGGTAATTCCCAGAATCAGGAAGTCTGGAGGGGTATGCATAAAAAAGATACACCTATACTACAAAATAATACACCCTCTTGTGAACCCCATCCAGCCCCTCTGAGGTATGTTTTATTCCTCTTCAGTAGTTTAAATGCATTCTGATAGGTCAGCATGGATTCAGCTACCCTTTGCAGAAAGTTTCCTCTGTCTGCATGTTTTCAAATGCATTTCATTTCAGTTCAGATCACATTTGTTCCTGTGCTGTTTGTCTTAACTCAATCCACATGTATTAAAGCAGTGATTTAGTTGTTATGTTTAATGTAATGTAAAGCAAATTCTAAACCTGCTTAATTTGTTAATCTGAATGCACTCTAAATTCACCCAGATTTTGATAGATCATATTAAAATGACACAAAACCAAGAGGAGCACACATTAGTTGCACACAAAGGGCCCGATACAGAGGTGAGCATAAGCCAGCTGGTGTAAATTTCTGATGCGTATGCTCAGAACTAAAGAAGCACCCAGTCACGGTATTCATATCTGAGTGCAAACCAAGCTGTGGCACCTTGTGAGGGGTTTTTGGGGAAGGGATGTAGCCAATGTACTGTAATGGCATGCCCAAGCAAGTGCACATGATCCAGAGCCGAACACAAGTGTAAAAAAAGGACTGTTTGGCTAAAAACAATCAGTGGCAAGCGCAGGATTTTGAAAGTGAGGTTTTCAATGCTTGTAATACATGTGGGATATATTATGGGCAAGGACATGGCATCCTAGGTAAAATAGATGTGGAAATATAATAGGGGTCTAGTCATGGCACATACTATAATTTAAGTGGTTTATATTAGGTTTTAGGAATGACAGACTATATACAGTATAAAGTATGCCATTTCCAGACCTCTAATATATCTCATTTTATTATAGCATGTGCCATTCTAAGACCCCTAACAGATACCAGATATTTTATAGTATGTGCCATTCCCAGACCCACAATATACCCCACAAATACTTTATGTGGTGTGCCATCTTCAGACCCACTGGGAAACATGTGGGTTATATTTCAGGTATGGAGATTATTAGCTGTTGCAGCAACAGCTGATAATATTAAGGGCTTGCACTGATCTAGTTTTGTATATAGGATATGTCGTCTTCATTGCCTGTACATTTCTGCGCAGGCAATTCCCACAATCCTCCTTTCTTTTATTGTAACACGATAAGCTTCGCACAGGTCATAGGGCTGATCCTTAGTAACATCAGAATCCCAAAACAGAACTCACCGACACTCCAGCTTACCACAAAAATTCTGCTTTCTTAATCAGTATACAAATATGATTGGCAATAAAGAGATCACAGGAAAGTGGGGGCAAAAAGAGATAAAACATATTTGTACCTATTTGCATGACTAATAAAACGTCTTTTTTTTGTGTTGAACTGATCTATATATGGACCATACAACACTGTAACTTCATGTAAAATGTTTGTAATAAAAACATTTGGGGAAACTTTTTATGGTAACAGTGTACCCTGTACTGTGTGTGGCACAGTGTTTCCTGCCCTGTGGTGGGATTCCTCTTCTAGGTCTGGCCGACATGCCACAAAACCACACTCCCTTTCCCAGCACCCACAAAGCCGTGCCACTTTTCCTGATTTAAAGGGTGTTTTGTGAGATTTTTTTTCATGTTAATTTTGGGGTTTTCTCCCATTAGGATGTGACGCTCATAAAAAAAAGTGTCATAAATCACTACTAATGTATTTTTTTGTGTTGTTATAAAACATGTAAAATTATTATTATTTTTTTTATTATTTTGTGACATTTACAACAGAGGCGCCTGCATTTATCTCAACTTCTATTTACCGTGAGCTTAGCTGCTGTTTGACTCCATACTACATGACGTAAGTGATTGCAATCCAAAGGAACCGTTGTTTGCGCTTTTGGATCAAAGGCAGCCCGCCCCATGTTTAGTAATACATTTATAATATGCACAACGTGGGCCGATGTGCATGAATTTCTGATTCAGATCTAAAGACAAACACACCATGTTGAATGCACACTGCTTTTACACAAAACACCACAATATACACTACTTTGCGTTTAATTACTTTAACTATAATTACTGCTGAATTTATTTCTCTTTCATATATTCACCCGAATACATGGCATGATGGCAAATGGTGTTGCATTCATACAACTGTGCAGATATACAATTGGTGGAAAGTGCACTTATTATTGTCTATTATGATAATGGACCAGATTCGTACATACAAATGTATCCGCACCAAATTCCCTGCTCCTCTCCTCTTCCCGCCTCCATTTTTAACTACCCTTAACTACCCATGTGTATTTTCCCTCTTAAAGATTCCTCAGCTCTCCCTCCCAGCCTAATTTACACCCCCCCACCTCTTTATGGGTCTAACCCCCGGCACACCCCTCTTACCTTAAAAACTATGTGCAGTCTTTAAAGTTATATTGGCTCCGTACGGAGTAATACACATCTAAGAAGCATCAGCTTCTTAGGTGTGAACACGGTCCAGTGTCTCTAAGTGGAATCTATCTCACAACAGGAAAGATTCTGTATTGTGGACTCCAACCTCAAAAGAGTTCACTGATAACCTAATACCCCCAAAAGGCTAATACATCCTTTTCGATCCATATTTATAATTCCCTTGAACACACTAGGATTTAAGCCTAAATCTCACTAACACATACAGATCAATGCTTAACAGAAACACATAAGTTCTGTCTTAAGTATGAATAATTCATAAGCACAAATAAAAGAAGAAAGATTCATGTGGTCTTCAATCTGGGTCATTCAACCTACAACCCAGTAATCTTTATGTAACCTTACAATTGGACAGCTTTCCACAAAGAGCTATGACTAACATATTATACCCATGCATTTAGTACAACTAAACAATAATGACAAATTCAGGTGACGGAGCAATTAGATAATGGTGCGTATTTAAAAAATATTAGAACTCTCTTTTTCTGTGGTTTTGGTGGCAATATTAAAAAAGTTAATTTTCTGAAAGGCAAAGTTCTATTGCTAACAGCTTTGATTTGGTATAAAGATAAGTGGGTTTTTATGTTGTGTTATTTATGTGGAAATTTCTGACATTAGAATGCAGCTCAACAAATTGTGCATTTGAATGAGCCTTAAATTATAGTAATTTATTATTTTAAAAAGAGGATTAATGATCTCTAAAATCTATATCCCGGAACAAATATTTTTACGTGTTTTGTACTCAAAAACATAAACTATGAAAATACTCAAAATATGAACTCTTTTTTTAATTCTACCTTAACAACTAAAAATAAACCATTGCAAAAATATATAGCATATTATCTATTTACAGCATATATACATATAAACAAACACCTTAATAACTCTCAACAAAGAAAGATATATATATATATATATATATATATATATATAGTTAGTAGTGATAACTACAGAAGAGAGTTTAATGTATGTATGTAAAAATTATAAAATGGGGAATAAACAGTTTTCTTAGTATATTTTTATATTTTTTTGTTTTAGTTTAAAAAAGCATAACATTCTATTATAATGTAAATAGTTAAAGAACATACCCTGTGTGTACACTTTTTTTTTTATAGATGAAGGAAATATTGCAATATGATTGAAATATATTTTCTATTCGATGGTTCATTTGAACAATCCTTCATTCTATAAAGCTTGTAGCACATGTCTTGAACTAAAGAGCCATACTAAGCAATATGTTGCTCTAATGGCTTTTTTGTGTTCATACAAAACTACAAAAACTACAAATGTGATTGAATGACCTAAAGGCCCAAACCTAGCCAAGGGGGTTACCTAGTTCTTGCCTATAAAAATATAGATAATAGATACTGTGAAGTATTTTATATGATAAAAAAAAAGTGGCGTCCATATTATACCCTTTAAATATTCCTCAGTTGTGACATCCTTGGTTTAATAAATTGTGATAGCCCTGGGACTAGTAGTTATTATGGGCAGACATTTTAATAGTAAAATAGAGAAATAGTTTAAAGCAACCAGCCCAAAGCCATTTAGTAGCAACCAGCTTCTTCTTTTAGTTTCTCATAGGCATACAATTAAAATATGAAATACTTAAAAAGACTCTTATGCTGACTATACACTACACAGCTTATCATTCGAGCCGGAGTGGCCCAATAAACAGAATGATTTCCCACTAGGGAAAGGTCCCGATATCTGTGCCACTCCCCTCTCCTAGGGAAAAGACCCCATTATCAGCGCCACTCCCCTCTCCTAGGGAAGAGGCCCCATTATCAGCACCACTCCCTCTCCTAGGGAAAAGGCCCATTATCAGCACCACTCCCTCTCCTAGGGAAAAGGCTTCGTTATGAGCACCACTCCCTCTCCTAGGGAAAAGGGCCCATTATCAGTGCCCCTCCCTCTCCTAGGGAAAGGTCCCAATATCTGTACCACTCCCCCCTCCTACGGAAAAGGCCCCATTATCAGAGCCACTCCCTCTCCTGGGGAAAAGGCTTCGTTATCGGTGGCACTCCCCTCTCCTAGGGAAAGGTCCCGATATCTGTGCTACTCTCCCCTCCTAGGGAAAAGGCCCCATTATCAGCACCACTCCCTCTCCTGGTAAAGGTCCTGATAACTGCGCCACTCCCCTCTCCTAGGGAAGGGTCCCAATGTCAGCGCAACACCCCTTTACTAAGGAAAAGACCCCATTATCAGCACCACTCCCCCCCCTAGGGAAGGGACTTCATTACCAGCACCACTCCCCTCTCCCAGGGAAAAGGCTTTGTTATCAGTGCTACTCCCCTCTCCTAGGGAAAAGGCCCCATTACAGCACTACTCCCCTCTCCTAGGGAAAAGGCTTCATTATCAGTGCCACTCCCCCCTCCTAGGGAAAAGGCCCCATTATCAGTGCCACTCCCCTCTCCTAGGGAAAAGGCCCCATTATCAGCGCCACTCCCCTCTCCTAGGGAAAAGGCCCCATTATCAGTGCCTCTCCTCTCTCCTAGGGAAAAGGCTTCATTATCAGCACCACTCCCCTCTCCTAGGGAAAAGGCCCCATTATCAGTGCCACTCCCATCTCCTAGGGAAAAGGCTTCATTATCAGCGCCACTCCCCTCTCCTAGGGAAAAGGCTTCATTATCAGCACCACTCCCCTCTCATAGGGAAAATGCTCCGTTATCAGCACCACTCCCCTCTCATAGGGAAAAGGCCCCATTATCAGCGCCACTCCCCTCTCCTAGGGAAAAGGCTTTGTTATCAGTGCCACTCCCCTATCATAGGGAAAAGGCTCCGTTATCAGTGCCACTCCCCTCTCATAGGTAATAGGCTTCATTATCAGCACCACTCTCCTCTCCTGCTGGGACTGACAACTGTGGGAAGAGAAGTAGGTACTGGCGAGATTGCTAGGAGGTACTACTGACTTTTGGTTATTAGTCTACGGCCGGAGATCCGACGCCTCCTGTCTGAATACATAATTACCTGTCAGTTTAGCAGTTCTGTAGTAATGATAGCTCTGCTTCTCTTGCAAATTCAGAGCTTTCCTTACTTTATTACTGCTATACGTGACAATAGTGAGTCAGACATATGTAACTCCACCCAGGAGGTGAAGAGAAATTGTTATCGGACCAAAGTACCTTTTAGGCGTTGATCACCAATAAGAAAAAATCTTTGCCATACGCTACAGTGATTATTGGTCTGATTACCCGATAACTGAATGATCGAACCAATGAATGGCCAGCTTTACAGTATCCCCATCACAAGGAGAGTTGCCATTACAGTTGTGTTTATATTAGCAAATTTCCTTATTTGAGTCTTTATTCACTAATGGGAAGATTTGGATCATTATAGCACCTTTCATTGACCTGTATTGGCAAGCGCTGGAATATCAGTTTTGGACCACCCATTAAAATAGCTATCATTTTAGTGCCAAGGCTAAAATAGAGAATAGGAGCATGCTATGCATTGACAAGCAACCAGATTATCTTCAAATATTAACAAACTTCAGCTTTGACCCTTGAAAAGTCACTAGTCCTGCACAGCACTCAAATAGAAGTCATTACTGTAATGCAAGATTGTTTCTTTCTGCAACCTCTATGAGGTACAAATTTAATTCAACAAATGATTTAAGTCATAGGAGTGAAATGAATCAGAAAGATTTATATATTTATCTGACTGGTTTGTCTGAGTGTTTGTTTGAGTTTATAAAACTCAATAATATAATATATGGATAAGTATATAATCTCAGGAGGGTAAACAAAATATTTGCCCTTCTCAAGAAGAGGATACTAAAGGATAATCCTATGACTTGACTTTTACCAGAACAAAAATGAATGACATTAAGCTTCCCCTGTTCTTCATAATAATAACACTTGTCTACAAAAATAAACTAAATAAGAACTAAATAAACTGACTAAAAATGTTCACATTTTTCATTCTGAATTTAAATACGCATTTAGATTTTTTTCACCAGGCAGAGTTTTTGCATGACATATGTTTAAATATTATAAAATTTGTACTTACGTAAGTCTAACACATGATACACAGCATTCTTAGTAATTTTTATAAAGTGGCGTGAATTTTCTCAGGTTACTTAACCATACACATAATAGAAATTGTCTGGATGATTTAAACGCTTCCTTGGCATTATTAAAAATATTCTAACAATTAATGCATCAGATACTTGTACTAACTAGACTCCTCTATGGTGAGAATGTGCTGAGTCCTGATTGGAGGAACCTAGCATACACACTCCTCTGACTCGACCAGGGGATTGGGGCTATACTGGCAAGTCAGGCTGCATGGAGGAGGAGGAAGATGCTGGAGGCTTCACATAAAGGTGAGAGTGGGGAAAGTCTAAAGGGGGACTTACTGTTTGTATGCCCCTGTCTGTCTGAGTGTATATGACAGGTCATAAAGAACACTAAAATATATATTGAAAAAAATAACTGTCACAAACATACTTTGTTTGATGGATACATTCTACTTCAATATTTGAATTCAGAATTTAAAACTGCAGTCACTATTTCTTGTGAAGAAAAATCATGTGGAGCAGTCTAATTGATTTTCACCACAGTTGTATTTTATTACATCATGGCCCAATATATTTAGAAATTAAAAATGTGCATTTCCAGTATATGCTTATTTTAATCAAATAAAGCAGCCTAACTATGATATTGTGCTGTAAAAAAATAAAATAAAAGTTTGGTTCCTAGACTAAAACTATTTCAATTTATTATGATTATTTAACATAAATAATGAAAAAGCATAGTGAAATATAACATTAAAATGTCCCTTAAACTCTATTTCTATTACTTGTACATATCTTAGTCTTTATTATATATTATAGTCTATAATACAAAGCAAGATGACTTCCTCTGGGTATAAACTATGCTACAATTAAATGTATTCTAGTTCTTTTAATCTGTGATGAAGAATGAATCACATCCATTGCTTGCAGCTATAGTAATACAACCCAGAGAAAGTTTTTATTTTTTTTATTTTAAATGAACACTTGATGCATTTTTCATGTATACCACTAGGAGGAGTACTGCTTCCATTTATGGTTAGGCTGACACAAACAAATGCAGGTACAAAGCAGCATGACAGAACTGTCTTATAAACATGTTGCAGGTATATCAAGCACACATATAATTGAGGAACGGTCTGTATATTAAGTTTAAAAAGGATAATTGGTATTTCTATAAAAAATGTATAACACATACTTCAAATTAAGATGCAACTTACTGTTAAGGTTAACATTCTGCAGCTGAAATCATTGTCTGAGGTTTGGATGTAAAAATATTTTTATCCTCTTTATTACTTATTTACATAGTATGTTACTTTAAAACATTGGTTTATTACAGGTTTTACAGCACTATCAGCTCTATTTACTAAAGCTTTAAAAAGTTCATTTTTGGAGTTATGAAGTTATAACTCCAAAAATGAACTTTTTGCTATTTACAACAACTGCATCGCCATGGAAAACACCAGTTTCCATGGCCATGCGGCAAAACTTTGCCAGCCCGTTGTTTTCAATGGGGCTGGCTATTTACTAACCCTCAGAGCGGAGTTTTATACTCTGCTCTGAGAGTTAAAATAACGCCATCTCAGACTGGCGTTTAGAATTCTCTTCCAGCAATCTCCCCATAAAACCCCCTTTTTCTCCCCCTAATAGCTGTTATTAGGGGGAGAAAAAGGGGTATATGTATGGGTAGACCGCTGGAATATAAGTAAATAACGTTGTCATAAAATTTAAATAAAATT
>WWET01000794.1:34192-46499 GCA_011038615.1 Limnodynastes dumerilii | reverse complement strand
TTTTTTATTATTATTTATATAATTTTTATTTTAACAGGTTTTTATATAGTGCTATCAGATTACATAGAACTTTTCAGAAAATATTTAACATCTATATCACTCCCTTCCCCATTGGAGCTACATTCACACAGACAACGACTAATTTATTTAGCAGCCAATTAACCTACCAACATGTTTTTTTGGAGTGTGGGAAGAAACCAGAGCACTCAGAAAACACCCGTCCAGACATGAGGAGAACATGAAAACTTCACACAGATAAGGCCTAGTCCAGGAATCAAACTCATGAGCCACTCACTAACTGAGCCACTCAGTATAGCCAAACGAGTGTAAATGTAGGCCCATGCCTTCCTTAATATTGACACCTACTAGTTCTTTTATTTTTATTTTTTACATATACCTTTTTTAAGTATTTATAGACTAAAACTTAGAAGCTTTACATTACTTTCCAAACACCACTTATTTGATTGCATTCTGCAAGCACAGTTTGTGCGGATAGTATTTACATTTCCTTTCATGTAGAATGTACAATGCTTAGTCCATTTGTTCATATGTTCAAGGCATACATTTAAAAATATGTCTGTGTGAGGCAGAATCTGCCAACATGACACAGTTATATGAGGCCATTATGACATCTTCTGTATTCTGTTTGGAATCAAGTACCAAGTTTCATCTCTTCCATCACTGTTTCAAAACAGATCAGCATTAATCTATCAGTGGTCATTGCTGAGAATTCTATTGTATTGGAAAGACTCTTGTTACAGCTGCTTAGTTATCCCAATAGCACAAATAAAAAATAGATCAATAAATACACATGCCACAACTTAATTTGTGAAGCTGTTTCAGAAAACTGTATTTGATGGATTACGGTTAACAATCATACACACTAAACACTCAGAAATTGTTGGTATTTTGGAACAAAGGTACAATTATTTCATTATTCTCTTCACATTCTAAAGTACAGTGGCATTAAAAAATCACCTTCACATGCATTTATAGATCTGTCACTAAGGATGTTATTCCAAATGACATGTGAGTTTGTGAGAAATTTAAAGCATCATTTAACAATTATTCTTGTCACTATTTAAGTAAAGTATAAAAAGTAAATATTCACTATACATTTTTTAAATATAGGAGCATGTTTTTTTTTTACCAGCTAGATGATTTAGAAATGTAGTTTTCTGTAGCAAAAGTGCCTAGTGTATTTCCTTCATATCATCAATTTTTTTTTGCATAGATACCTTTAGAATAGAAAATAGTTGCATCGAAAATGTTTCTACATTGAAAAAATTTATATTTTGACTTATTCTAAGTTCCTCAAAAAACTACCAGCAGTTGATCAATTAGGCAAGAAGAGAATATCTTACAAAACAACTATTACTTTGTACTATGTCTTAGAATTGGTTGTTATGTCGACAGTCAAAGTTTGAAAAGGTCAAATTGTTGACAGGTTAAAATGTTGACAGTTAAGTATTATGGGCCGGATCCAGAACTACGTCCGTCTTCCATAGACGGACGTAATTCACTGAACAATAGCTACTGCGCATGCGTAGTAGCTATTGTACGTAATCTGCGTATCGTCTGGATACAAAGATTGCGTATATGCGGTCTAAAATCTACATTTTATACGAGACCCATTTTATGCTTATCGTTTAAACTGACTTACTGTACTGTTTAGTTGTGTACAGTTGCAATGTCCACTATGGGGTTATCAATAATGTACTTTACACTGTGCAAATATATAATTATGTATGTGAAAGTCTCATGTCCATGCATGATCTTTTTATTGATCTTTTTATTTTTAAATGTTCCTTAAATTAAAATTACAGTTTCCATGTTATATTACAATTTGCATTAAGGATAAAGGGGAGAGCAATTTGTAGTAAAAATATAAATTTCTCATAAGATGCATTTTGTTATTATATATTTGGTTTAACTCCTATACTTTAAGCATCTCTGTAACTTGTAATTCCCTCTGCATTTTATGACTCACATATTCCAGCATAACACATAAATACAAGTCGTTCTCATCTTTATCTTTTCCAGTTTGCAACAGATGTCTTTCAGTAGTAGCACAATTTTGTTACAATTTGTGTCATATCTTATAAGTTCTCCTGTCATCCTTGGAGCAAAACATAACACATGATTCAATGACATAAGAAGCATCACCATTCCTACCATTCACCTGTCAAGCCTGATGCATTTCTTAACAGTGCCAAGAGTGAAAATATTACTGCAGCCACAAATATTCAGAAACGTGAGGAATACTTACTGCAAGTGTTTTCACATAATATCTTTATATAAAGATGTACTGTTAGGTAATTCTAGTTAAGTGATTCAGAGGTTGATGGTTCTTAAAAAAGTACAGGTAATGGAAATTTTACAAAACATGTTGAATAGCAACAAGACAGTAAAATTTACAATGTTTTTAAAGTAACTGTAATTACTCAAATATAACTATGTTTATTCAATACTATGTTTGAGATAAACTATTGCAGCTATTTGTCAGCCAGGTATGTCACACAAACAAAGTCTAGCACCACTCTTCTAAATCATATCGGCCCTGATCAGAGTTTGAAGATAAAAGAGGAAGGTTTCACCTGGGCAAAACCATGTTAATTTCAGAGGGAGTCAGGGGGAGTCTTTGCATGCAGGGAGAATACTTTGCTCTTGCCTATTGCACACAGATAGTAACCAGCTTCACTTTTACACTGTTATTTAGACTTGGTTTGGGAAACATCACTGGTCCACTCTAATAATGTTTGCAACAGCTGACATTTGACTCCCCTGAAATCAACATCATTTTGCCCAGGTGTAACTTTCCACTCTTATCTTCAGGCTCTAATAAAAACCATCATTTTTTATGAATACATGTTATAAGGTGAGTTAAGACCAGCACTATACAGTATCATTTTCTAGTTGTAATTGCATATTTACAGCTCATATTTAATTGATAGTTTTTATAATATCAGCAAAGTTTGACTCTAAACCAAAACTTGAGAGTGCCATTTCTTAAGCTGGCCACTCACTGTGACATTGGGGCTGATCCAGAGATACGCCCGCTGTAGTAACTACGGCGGACGTAAACGTAAGTTCGGCTGAAAAGCCGATCTACGCATGTGCCGGGCAGATGTTGCCCGGCGTAACTACGGCAATGCCCGATTGTGGATCGGGCGTCCGTGGCACCAGCGTAGTAAAGCTGGAGGGGCATCCCCCAGCGTTACTATGCTGTAGTTAGTGTAGGGAGGCAGGGGGAAGGTAATGAGGCTGGGAGGGCGGCGTTATTGTAACAACGCTGCCGTCCAAGCGTAGTTACCCTTGCTTACACCGGCTGAAGTTAAGGTAGCCTTCAGCCGGCGTAAGCGAGGGTAAGTACGCTGGGGACAGAGGTAGTGTCAGGGGGAGTCCACGATGTAACGCTGAGCGTTAGTGCACTCAGCGCTACATCGTAGCTCTGGATCAGGCCCATTATCTTTAAAATATCAAATAACAGACCACTTTGTCGAAGCACTGTGAAAACAGTCTTTAAATGGTGTGCCCATATAACCAGGTTGTTTAGCCTGCTTGGTTGATCCAGCTGCAACTATGTCAATCTTATTATGATGGTCACTGGGGAGAATGTTCAGAATATTAGACAGTGTCTGGCCACTGTATGAAATTCCTGGCTATCAAAGTGCTGTCAATAGCTGGGGACATCATATAGTGCATGGCCCTATTTAGTAGGACTGTACTTTGGTTTTCCAAAAATTTATAATAAGGAGTATTAAAACGATTACCAGAAATACTGAAACATGGGTGTAGGTTGGCAGTAAGAATGGCCCTTTTTTGAAAGGGCCATTTTTTACCACCAATTCCCAAATGGCTCCCAAATCAATTGTTTCTGCCTCGAGAAGGAGAAGCAATCGATCATCCTCAGAATGAAGTCTCCATGCCGAGTGGTGAGTATTTATCCTACGCTGACCTTTATCCTAATATTTACCCTAACCCTCCCCTTCCATTAGCCTAACCCTCTCCTCTCTGCAAGCTGACCCTAAGACTCTCTTACCTGTAGCCTAACCCTAAGTCTTCCTTCCCCGCTGCCTAACACTAAGACTCCCTTCCCCACAGCCTAAATCCAAGACCACTAGCCACAGACTAACCCTAAAACTTCCCCTAGAATCTTACTCACATTCATTTTGGCGGTTTCAAAATGAATGAATGGGTAAGTATGCCAATCGGCGTACTTACCTATTCTTAAAAATGTTTTTCAAATTAGGGCTATAATCTAAATAGAGATAGCCATAAACAGCATTTTCACAGCGGCGACTGAATCCCCTAAAACACACACAGCATGCTTACATGTAAACACAGATAGTCGTCAGTTAGCCCATCAAGTAAACCCATTTTTTGACCCTACTTCACACTAAATTTAGTTTATGAAGTAGAAAATATATAAATTTATCCTATGCATGTTTCAGTTGTTTCACTGAGTTAGGTTCTAGTACCACAGATGAGACTATTCCATTTATAAATTACATTTTCATTGAACTCATTTGTTCCACACATTTCCCTTTAAACCTTTCACCATCCATTTTATTCATATGCCCTTTTGTTCTTATACACCTCCACCCTCCTGTACCTTTTTAAACCCCTTAATATTCGAGATACAGTCTAGGTTTTGATAATAGTATTTTAGAAATACAGGCAGACGAAAGCTAATTTACGTCTGCCTCTATTTGAAAATACTACTATTGTGAAATTTTTATGAATAAATGGGTAAGCATGTCGTTTGGCATACTTACCCATTCATTCATTGGAAATTCACAGTCACTGTCACACACCAGACTCACCTCTCCAGACTGGTGGTTAGTACTAGGGTTGGGCTGCAGGGAAGGGAGTTTTAGGTTCAGGCTGTGGGGAGGGGAGTTTTAGTGTTAGGTTGCGAGGAAGGGAGGGTTAGAGTAATTGAAGTGAAGGGTTAAGGTAAGAATTAGGATAAGGGTTGGGGGTATATTGATCGTTATTCAGCATTGGAGTCTTCATTCCGGGGATGATCACTTGCTTCTCCTCCTCGAGACAGAAGCAATTGATTTGGGATACATTTCTACTTTCCCTGGTATGAAACTGCCCTTTCAAAAAAGGACCATTCGTAACACTGACCCACATCCTAATATACTGTATGTGTAGTTGCTATCATATTCTCCTTTCTCTTCACTGCTCTAAGCTACACATGTATAGTTAATATCGTTTTTCAATAAACCCCAAATGAAAAAATCAATGTCATGCAATGGAAAATGTGATTGTTGTTACATCCAGTATGTAAAGAGTGTAAAGTTATTTCAGGCTATTCATTTTGATAATTATTCACATTGAAAGGGTTGTGTTAAAATTATAATAAAAAAAAAATATTGTCAGGATTTAAAATGTATTTAATTACTATTTAATTAAATATCTTAACTTTTACAAAATTTATATTATGAGTTGTTTGTGGACACTATCTAAATATTCCTGAATACAAGTTTTGAGATTTGTGTTTGTGTTTCTGACAACATAATTTCTTGAAGCACAGTTAACCCTGTCACTATGGATAAATGTCATTTACATTAAACTTTTTCAGTTTCAAGAAAACTATCTGAGCAATTTAGAATTTCTACAAGAGTGACTTGCATCTTGTCTTTGTAGACTATTTACCAAGTAAAAAAAAACATAAATGGAAATGAGAAAATACAAACACAATAAAACATGCAATGAAATGGATTCTCCATAACGACAAGCCTTGATTAGGACAATGGAGAAAAATAATTACATGAGCAATTTACAGATTTCAAATTTGATCAAGCGTGTTTTGTATTTGTACTGTAGTCCCGCTTTCCATGGTGTGGTGTGGTGCGTTGCTAGAACCTCTGATGGTGGGGATAGTCTGGGCTGCAGGATACCCAGCAGGTTGCGGCCCCCGGTAGGCGGTAACCAATTCCGCAGTGCTTAGACTTGAGGATGAGGTACTGGAGACTGGAAGACAAATGGCCACTAACATGACAGGAAGCAAATGAGAAGCCAGAGGCAGACACTGACCGACCAGAGAGATAGTGCTTGGATTAATAGTATGAGCAGTGCAGGTGGTATAGTACAAACAACAGCAATGCAGGCGAAAGACACTTATGGTAATACAGTGAAGGTTGTAGAGCACTGATAAGAGCAGTGCAGGAGAAATGCAATAATGGTAATACAGTGCAGATGGTAATCACTAAAATAATAATTATGGTGCACTTAAGTAATATAATGGTGCAGATGGTAAAGCACTAAAGTAATATTAATGGTGCAGATGGTAAGCACTATAGCTCCAACAGAAGAGGAGCACAGAGAAGCATACAGACTGACTACAAACAGACAGTGGGCACTCACTCAGCACACAGTAACAGAATCAAGCACACAAGCCAATGGGGACAGGCAGGGTTACACTGAGGGCAGGTAAAACGTACTCGAGAGAATATAACCGGTGCTAGAACAAAGGGCTGACGGAAATTTAAAGGGCTGTCTGACTAATAGCAGGCAGCCGAGCTCCCACCAGAGAATTGTGGCTGGTGTCCTGGTAGCTAAGCAACCTCCAAGACACCAGTTGCAGAGAGTGAGAGAGGAGACGGCGCTGGATCCGGAAGGGTCACTGCTGGAGTGCAGTGGATAAAGTAAATGATTACATGCCATGGCGGCATGCAACAGTATTATGGAAAATGGGCTATGATTTTGAAAAGATGACAAATAAATTATGTTTAATAAGAAGTTAATGTATATTATAATTACTGCTTAAGTAGTTAGTAATGAATGAGCTTTTTAAATTGTATATAGACAATTTAGAGCAAAAGCAGTTGACTCTTCTAGTGTTTCATATAGATCTTTAAAGATAAAGGCCCAGATCCTGCTCTACGGACGCCAGGGGAATTACGCACTCTGCGTGCATAATTCCCCTGTCGGCAATGATGTGTGCATACCGGCCGGCGTAGGTAACGTGAAGGCAGTGGAAGTTCCATTATGACAAGATCTGCGGACAAGTCGTAAATTTTAAGGTAGGAATAAGTAGTAAGTAGTAAGTAATGCGCGCCCCACTACGATGTCGTAACTAAAGACCACGCACGTCCGTAAGACATGCATTGGTCTTGATCCAGCCCAAAATATCTTAATTTGGATATTTGAGTCCAGCATGGTAATATTAAGTAGAGTAGATGGCTAGCATAAATATGTGGCCATGTGGCCAATATGATTTCCGTGTATTTTCTGATTATGCAATATGGATGACTATTTTTGCCATTCTCCACATGTGCACACATTCATGTAAGCTGATCGGAATGCACTGTTACCTTTGTTATCTTTTTATGAGGAATGAAACATCCAGCAGCTTCCATCAGAGATGCCCAGTTGTAATGGTAAGTGGATGCGACTTGGTATTACAATGCACAGAATGCCTCTGTCTGTAAGGACATGCAAAATAGCATGCAAAATAGCTATTAACCAAGCCACACACTCTGCAAAGTCCCCTGTGTCTGACTTATTTCTGTGAGCACCAGGCTTGATAATTGTGGCTATCACTACAATGGCCTGAACAATACTAATAGGGTTGGCCTAGAGATGGTCAGAGTGGACAACAAACTGGACAATAAAATTCAGTCAGTACATTTTTGGACCATTCTCTCCGTGTTCTGACAAATAGGTCCATGTTATACGCTACACGCAATTGAAACTGAGTCTTGTAGTGCGCAACATGCTTTAGACATTGAACAAGAGAAACTAGCTTTACATTGTTCAACAAACAACTGTGTTTTTCAAGCCTCACGGTGCAATCAAGGGTTTCCTTAAATAATAAGAACCCTTTGTACCGTGTCTAGTTTGATGTTAGCCATTTTACTTTGCAAATCACATATGGATATTCACTTTGAGTATATATTTTTCAAAATGATTCTTATTTCTAACTGAAGATTTTGAAATACATTACTTTTATGAAGGATATATAAGTGTGAGGTAAACAAAAGTAATGTCTTTATTTTTCTTTCAATAGGACTTTGGACCGAAGCTTTCCATACGTGCGGGGGTCTGTTAGTCCACACGAGAGGGGAGAGTGAACTTCTCTCTCGCTTGGATATTTGATATTTTTTAAATGCACGTAACATCTTAAGGGCGCATTCACCCTCATCTCAAAACACCCCACTAAAGCACTTTGCATACATAAGTGGTGTGACGATGCAAGTCTGGATCCGGCCCTTATATCTTAAATGCTGCAGACCATATTGAATGTGCTCAATTACTATTTTGTTTTATTAAGCTCTTTAAGCTAGAAACACTGTTCTAAATATTGACATAACCATGAGTCATACCTTTCTGAATAACTGAAGGTTTTTTTTTGTTTGTGTGTTTTTGAAAGTACCCCATTGTTTAGTTTTTCATTGTATTTGTATGTTGACACTTTTAATGTAAAATATATTTTCCAGACAATATTTTCTATGGGAGATGACATGACTGTTTACAGAGTTTACACCTTTCTATTTCTAGTTGTATTCATTATCTATTGATCCTTATTAATCAGCAGACAATATCTGGTAAGGGATGCATGATATGTAGTGTTTTTAAACGGAAGTTTGTATTACACATTAAAGTTTCATTGTGTATACTAAGAGCCTGATTCACACCTAAGAAAGTGTTTAGTTCTTAAATATACGCAACTAGTGGTGAGGCGACTCCCACGGCACAACCACGGTTAAGAGACTTGCGAGTGCCATAGGGCTCCCCTATGCTTAGGTTTGTAGTTGTGTGCATAGGGTGTCTAACTAGGAACATTACTGCATAACTGCACTGAGATTTGCTCATTTAAATGCCACCCTCCACCCAATCTTCTTATCTGCTGACTTAATTATTCCTGGCATGCCCCTTCCTTCATAAGTTACTATGAACCTAGCGGCATTCGTTTTGTAGGGGTGATTCACAGCATTCCCGTTCCTAAGTCCAATGTGGACAATATAATGAAAACATTAAAACTGTTTTTTAAGGGACAAAATATATAATGAACAGTAATTCAGAAGTGTTGAAAATGGAAAACATAGTAATAGCAGAAAAGGATTGTGCAGTAGCTGGATCCCTTTCCCCAATCCTCAACATCCATTTTTCCATGTCCATAGAATCACAAGTGCAAAAATTAGTACCATCTTTGTAAAATATGTCAACAAGTAATGAGTATATCGGTATTCCAACAAGGAGAATAGGACAATATCAACTGTAGAGTGGAGGACTGGATTTGAGAAACATACCATTGATAGTTATCCTAATACCAGTGGGGGCCAGAATTAAGGCTTTAGGGCTGGATATACTAAAGTTGATTTGGAGAAACCTCAACGTTTTTGGGCGAGTTTGCAATCGCCGGATTTACTAAAGCAAAATCACCATAAAATTGGTCAAAATACTGCCTTTTTAAAATCTCTGTATTTAAGATCACCATGGTATTTTAAAAAGGATAAATATATAATTTGCTGGATTTACTAAGCGTTGCTTAGTCAAATTGAAGCAATATTGGCATTAAGAGTCACCATTGAAATGCACATGTGGTGAGTGTCAATTTGATGCAAATCGACACTCACAAAAGAAAAAAAAGCACATTTAAAAAAATACCGTAGAGTAAAAATGTTAAAATTTGACTTTTTTACAAAAAAATGCATAGCACAGCATACCATTAAGCCTTAGCCTGTCACATATAGTACTACAAGGTTGCTTTAGGTTATAAATAGGGAGCCAATTATGACTCACAGTTATTTGCTGAGGGACACCAAAGAGGATGGACAGTCTGGCAGGATTCAGAATATAAAAGATCGGAGTGACGATCTCTGCTATCAAGATATTAGATGTAACAGTATGCTAAGGGCTAATGGTATGCTGTGATATCTATTTTCTTGTGAAAACACCAATTTTTTTTAATTTTATTATTCAGTATTATTTTTTGTTTTAACTAAGGGACATGGTGTGCGGTAATATTTGCAGATAAATCACCCCAATTTTAAGCTGGTGATTTAACCCTTCAAAAATTCCCACACATCGCTGTTGATTATAAATCGCCAGCACAAAGCATTCCTTAGTAAATCCTGAGATTTGGGAACCCAAATTTCCAGAAAATCTCTGCGATGGCTGGCAATTTTAGAATTGCTGCTTAACTTTTGTGAATGTTTAGAATTGTTTCCTTGCTTTCCTATGAAGTTTCATAATTAAACATTTTATACGTTTTTTAGGACCTTTGTCTGTTTATTTCCAAATGGATTGTAAATTAGCATAGTTAAAAAGATATTGGGCTGGATCCAGACTTAAGTAAGTGCTTGAAATTAGTTACTCCTTTTGATTGCAGGGGAGTCATATTTCATCTGTTGCAAACAGTATTAGAGTTGAGAGGTGATGTTTCCTATCCCAAGTCTAAATAACAGTGTGATAGTAAAGCTGGTCAGTATCTGTGTGCAGTAAGCAATTCAAAGATATATCCCTGCATGCACAGAATACAATTAATTTGACTCCCCCTGCAATCAACATGGTTTTGCCCAGGAGAATCTAATGTCAAGCACTTACTTAAGTCTGGATCCAGCCCTTTTTATTGTTCTAACTGCACAGCAAAACATTATGAAATAGTTTAAACAAGTACATATAGAACCCAAAAGCTGTAAACAAACAAAACAAATGCAGATATGCAGATATATTTTACTTTTCAAGCTAAGCTATGCCCAAATATTCTTTACAAAAAAAAAAATTACAATACACCCTCCTGAGATTTCTAAACAATGAATGACAGAAGCAGGTAACATGACTTTCCTGAAACAAGTGGTTTGGTAAACTATCATAATCACACTGTCTTATATATTACTTCTAATATGCTCATTTTCATAGTCCCCAGAGGGTATTTCTGCATGTGCTAAAAGAACAAGAAAGAAATCATTCTTGATATGTAGTCATTTCCTTTCACCATTTTCATAATTGTGTTACGTCTATATACCCTGAATGCCTCACATGTTTAAGTGATTTAACCTGGAAACCATCTCTAAAGAGGGTGCTTAAATCAATAGAATTAGACAGTGACCATTTCCTTAATTACCAGGTAATATATAAAATGCATCACAAAAGACATTTATAATTGTACATTGTATAGAATATTCAAAGTTATTTTCTGAATTAGTTCCTTCCAATGTTCTTCAAATTATTTTCTGATGCATTATATAATAGGCTATATATACACACCAATAGACATATTTACAGAAGTTAGTTCAGTTACTAGTTTGAAATGTTTCAACCACCATACCCCTTTAATATCAGCAGGGACATTACTAGGGCAGTGCGACCGGTGCTCAGACCCAGAGTACAAGGAGAAGGGTCGGCGCTGGTTAGCCGGACTCCTTAATTTATTTTAATTTAACGTCTCAGTACAGTAAGCGCTGACAATATTTCGGGGGCTTATGTAGAGTTGGACTTACACCTTTAAAAATCACAACAAGTGTTGAGCTGGCTATGCAGCGATTATCGGCCCGATCATCCAATTATTGGGTGATTGGGCAAATAATCGCTCCAGTTAGTGAAAATTCAATTTTTTAAATGCCAGATAAATGCACCAGAATTGCTCTAGAATGATTAATTGGTCTTTCAGCATGTTTGATTTAAATCGGGTGCTAGCATCTGAATATTTTCCCTGCTGGGATCGATAATCAACCGAGTGTATGGCCAGCTGAAGTGTAGATTTAAGCAAGACCATGTTGAACTTCAAGGGGAGGCAAATGTAAACCATGAAAACAGAATTAGAAATAAGAGGTGATGTTTGCAAGCCCTGCTCTAATTTACAGATAAAGAATAAAGCTATGCAGTATTTGAAATTGAAGTGCAAAATTACATTATTTTAATGCACCCCTACATTCTATACTAAATGCTGCAGCCAGACTCATCTTCCTCTCCCAACGCACTGCCTCCACCTCCCCTCTCTGTCAATCTTTACACTGGCTTCCTGTCCCTTTCAGAATTCTCTTCAAACTCCTCACCACAACTTACAAGACTCTCTCCTTCTCCACCGCTCCCTATCTCTCCTCCCTTATCTCCATCCACACTCCCTCCCGTCCACTGCGCTTTTCTAGTGACCGTTGTCTTAACTCCAACCTTATAACTACCCACATCCAAGACTTCTCCCGGGTCGCCCCTCTCCACTGGAACAATCTACCACTTCCTATTAGGTAATCCAGCACCCTCCAATCCTTCAAACGCTCCCTTAAAACCCACTTCTTCAGGCTAGCCTACTCTTCCTCCACCTACGCTTACCTGCCCTCCCCATCCTCCT
>WWET01000794.1:24017-34092 GCA_011038615.1 Limnodynastes dumerilii | reverse complement strand
TCAAAGCTTCACAATATAAAAACAGTGATTTCATTCACAGTTACAATCTGATGAGCAGAATGTGTCAAATAAATAACGTGATGATAATCACCAAAAAAACACAGATAAAAAATACACGGAACAACGTTAATAATACAACTCAATATGAGAAAACGGTGCTTAAATTAGCAGGCGTCACATATACATCGCCAATACAGGGAACGTACCTCACAGCGCCATTTTGTACAAGTACGTAATGAATAGCAGCAGCAACTTTTCCATGAAGTCGTTCTATGTAGTGCAGCTGTCTAAAACAAAGCATTAAACAAGTGATAAAAACATATAAATAAAGGTTAATAATAATAATAATAATAATAATAATAATAATAATAATACATGCAAAATCAATGAATTAGCACCCCTTACATTGCAAATTGGTTTAGCCGAGCTGTATACTTGTACCATTCACCTGTTTTTCCCTTACTCCCAAACTGTGGATTGGCCCCATAGTGTATAAAGAAGGAGGCTTTTCCCCACTGACACCCTCTTCATATACTATATGTTGATATCTGCTAAGGTTTGTCATTAGAATAAAAGTGCTTCAGCTACCCAGTGATGACAGTGATGACAGGACACTGCTACAGGTGATTTGATGTGAAATGTGTTGCAAGTTCAAAATAATGTGGAGGGAGCATGGAAGCAATATGGTGGTACCAAGGCAACAATTCCATTAGGATGCTGCCAATGCTGTATAAGATTTAAGAACCAGAAGACTCTTTACAAGTGCTTTGTCTAGCAAATAATGTAATAATGTTGCGACCGTGCTTTCAAGATTTACCATACAATTATGCAGAGGGTTGTGGAGAATATTTTGTTTTCACTAACAGACTGCTAAAATGAAAATTTTAAAGGTGATTATTAAGTTAACAAGTATGTTGCAAAGTACTTGGAAACATATTTGACAAGAGAAAATTAGTGTATGCTATATACAATTTATTCTGAATACTTAAGTATAAATAAATGTGCATTGCTTGGGGGTTATTACAATTACTACCCAATTACTGGAATCTAGACATTCCTATGACACAGTTATTTTAGTAGAAGATACATGTGCATATTTTAAATACCACCATTATTAAATTAGTATGGAATCTAGAGGCTATTAAAATAATGTTTTCATATTAAGAAGATAAATGGTTTGTTTGCCATAATTGGTAAAGTGTACAATATAATGCATCCATTTCAGAAATAATTATATACATCTACTATTTGTTGTGCTTTTTGGAAGAGTAAAGACTGTTTAATACATATACATATAAATATACATATACAAATATAAATATACAAATGTCTGCTTTAATTCACTGTTTCAAAATGCTTTATTGCAAAAATACAGTAATCATCTTTATTTATTGGCTTTTTTGCTTAAATCATCCCCAAGGTGTTAAAATCTTATGTATTGTTTTTAGTCAATTCACTCAATTTAAAGACTTTTTTTAAATCAAATAGCAGGATTGCTTTGAAACATATCAATTGCTCTTTCAATTTCCTTTAACAAGGGATTTATAATATTGGTGTATTATCCAATTATGTATTAACATTTCACAAGAGGGCTGTGCTTTATAAATGCAAAAAAAAAAATGATAGAAAACAAACCTATTAAAGTTATTTGCCAATGTAAAATGCAGAAAAGAGATTAAGATATTATCGTTTAATTTTAGGAACAAAACAAAACTTATAGAGAAGTTGAAAAAATATTTCAGATATTCCCTTGGTCCATAGAAAAAGGGGTTGACTTGTGTTTTGCATTGTGGCGGCACCCAGTACTGATACTGGGTCGTATTCACAGACCTGTGTTTACTATGTACACGTTTTTATGCACGCATGTAGCAAGGCAACACTCATAACACTCCCCTCGCACAAACAGGTTTTTGGTGACTTCCACCTCCATAGGGCACCCTTTACTCTATGTGTGTACTTCCATGCGTATGTTACGTATTTATTTATCTAACCGCACCCTCAAATGCCTATTTAAATGCTTTCCCCCCACCCACTTTCACATAACCTACCGTCCGGATAAAAACCACGCCCCTCTGTACGTATGTCCCTAGGTGCGATTCACAAGTCCGTGCCTAAAGTACTTACGTACGTAAATACTACGTAATTGACGTGGAAAAAGTTACTACGCATGCGCAGTTCATCTGATCCTAAAAATATGCACGCAATCCGCTGTAAAAACGGATCTGTGAATACGGCACACTGTCTATATCTGTTATTAATATTTCCAAGATAGTACACATGGAGACAGTCCACCAGCCCATACAATATATTAGAAGGCAGATATGAGCATATTAAGTTTTGAGGATTCTACTGTTTGCACATTTGTATCATTATCATGTCATCTGTTTCTGTTTCTGATTTCTTGTTAAATGTTCATTTAAACTGCAAGGAACATAAACTAACAGACTATATATCACATTTAGGGAATTTAGGGCTTCCCATACAAAATAATCTCCTACCACTTTTTGCAACCTTAAAACTAAGCTACTTGCATGATAGTAAACATAACATTATATAACAAAATGGTGCTTTTCCTGCTATATCTCAAATTTGCAGCTACAAGTAATCTTACATATATCTATATACTATAATGTAAAGCAGTGCTCCTAAACCAGTGTGCCGTGGCACACCAGTGTGCCACGGGATGTTGCCAAGTGTGCCGCGTTGCAATGCCTCCAACAAGAGAAAAAGCACTAGAAGACCTTGCCTTAAGGAAATAAGGGGATACTGGGGAGGCTGCAGATACATGAATGTGGAATACTGGGGAGGCTGCAGACACATGAAGGGGGCCTACTGGAGAGGCTGAAGACACATGATGGGGGCTACTGGAGAGGCTGCAGATACATGATGGGGGCTAACATAGTTAAATTAGTTATAAGAAAAAAAGTTATTAGCTGCAATTTTTTATTTATCAAATAAAAAAATAACAATTAAATGTAATATCTGTGTAAGTACTTTGTAATTCCTTTTTTTTTGTATATTATGCTTTTGGTGTGCCACGGAATTCTGGGAAGGGCTTAGGTGTGCCGCAGAATTTGGAAACAGCTTAGGTGTGCCAAGGGTGAGAAAAGGTTGAGGAACACTGATGACTAAATAATATAAAGCAAATTAGTTATTTGTCATAAACTTGATAGTTGAGCATTATGTAAGCTGTTTATCCTCCCCTGTTTATAGTGCACTCCTTTTAATAAATTACTGAAAGGGACCCTTAACTTAAATTAGCTAAGTGTATTGTATATAGCAGTCCCCACAGTTGAAAGATGGTATATGGAGATATGAAATATCACCACTGTGCCCATTGTTTAATTGTACAAACTATAAAGTTTAATGGTTTTCATTCATACAAGTTGTCCATCGGTGGGTGTCGCCACTGAGAAAACGCTAATTTCAAAATAGAGATAGTCAAAAGCTAAGTTTTGTCTTTCTCTGTTTAGAAATTTAGAGCTATTTTGTTTTTTTTTTGTTCCAATTTTTGTGTTATTTCCAGGATGTCCAGGGATCTCACAAAGGTTGTACAATGCTCCCAGACTTCCTGGAGAGCAGACCAGTCTTCCTCCTTTAGCCCAGGCGGTGGCTTGAGGTGTATGTGTCCTTTATTCCCCACCCTTACTGTTAAATGCAGCTATTCATAGCATTTCAAAGCAGGGATTGGGACTTGATCAACTCAGTAACAGATTTAACTACTAAACTCTAGACACTGGGCTAGTTCCAGAATTTATAATGAAAATCGACTTATGCACGCGACGTCAGCTGTACGTTCAGACTGTGCATGCACAGTACACAGATTACAGCATTTGAACATAGTCGATCAATGTTGCATTCCGGTGGTGGGAGTTGTTACCCCAAATGGTGTATTTTAGAAGTGGAGACAACCGAAAGCTTATTTTTCGGCTGTCTCTATTTTGAAAAGGTCGCCATTTTCCCAATATTTTTATAGAATAGGTAAGGATGCCAATCACCATACTTACCCATTCATTGCAGACCCAATGCACCCTCCGTAGACCCGCTGCACTGACCGGAGAAGTGAGTAACACTCTCTGGGGAGTTTTAGTTTTAGGCAGTGGTTGAAGGGAGGGTTAGGGTAATTACAAGGGAGGGTTAGAGTAATGGAAGGTGAGGGTTAGGGTCAAGCTGTGGGGAGGGGAGTCTTAGGGTTAGGCTGGGGGGAAGGGAGTCTGTGGGTTAGGCTGTGGGGAAGGGAGTCTTAGAATTAGGCTGCGAGGAAGGGAGTCTTATGTTTAGGCTGTGGGGAAGGGAGGACTGGAGTTAGGGTAATGGAAGGGGAGGGTTAAGGATTAGGGTAAGAATTAGGTTAAGGGTTGGGGTTAAATTAATACTTACCATTAGAACCTGCGTCTTTCTTTCTCTATATGGCAAAAGCAATCGATTCCCAGTCAGTTTGGAACTGGCTGATACAGAACGGACCCTTCGAAAAAGGGCCATTCGCAGTGGTGACCCACATGACCCACACCCCATTCAAGTGCGGAAGTTTCTCTTCGATGACAGGATGAGCCCTCTCACCATGGGTATGAGTTATGCATTGTTGGAATGCAAATTGTACAGTAAGGTCTTTCCCAATCCTTACAAACCCTTTCTGCATTCCATATGGGCCATATGGGCCTTTGGGCCTTCTTCATTAGAACATTTAAGTTTGGGATGTGGAAGGTCTTTACATACAAGGGGAATGCATGGGTTGTGTGCTCCCCTTGCACATAAGTAATAAGATAGCAAATTACATACATTAACCTCCTCAACTAATCTGGATCCGGTCGACTCTTTTTAAAGAACCACCAAATTCTCACACTTTAAAGCAACATGAAGTTCCATACAGACTTTCATTCCTTTTTCAGAAATTTCTCATTTCTTAAGTAATTTCCTGTTTAATTTTGCTTCATATTCTGTGAACTTTCTACACACTACAAAGCACTCTATACACAGTGTCACAGTGTGCAGGAGTCATTAATCTAATCCAAGTAACAATGTCCCATGGTATATAGTGCCCTATCTTAGCAGTATCGTTCTAAATACAGCATTTCATGTATGCTGCTTCATTCCCCTCACCCTTGGCTGTTTTATAAAATTATAGTTACATTCCCCTTTTATTTGCAAATGTTTACATAGCACTATACTGTAGACTACATAAGATGGGAGTATTTTTTCATAGGCTTTCTTATGTCATAATAGCAGCTTTATTTCAGAATTTGTACAGTGTACAGAGACTATACGTGACAAATAACACAAAGAAAATAGAGTCAATCCTGTGTATACATATGGCCATTCTAGCTTAGTGTTATTCTGTGAATGATGATCTTGATAAATAGACTACCCAGCATGTGTGTAAGCTGCTATCTACAGTACAATGCATGAAAAGAAAACTTTAAGGGTGTGATTTATCATGGTTTATTTTCTTATTATTGTTTCCAGTGAAGCAATAAGCACAGTTTTGGAACAATCCCTTGCCCATGATTTATCATTAGAAGATATTATGAAATACAGATGTGACCTCCATATTATTGCCTTTTTTCAAAATAAAAATATAATGGTGCATTTCAAGGTCTGATCACATTATTTGTTTCAAGTATGTAGCATTTTTTCAACGAACACTGTTTTTTTTTGTTAAAGGAAGCTATTGATATCTGTGCCTGTAATGTGGCCAGCAAGTATCTTTTATCAGTAACTACATGTTATTTCTGTATTGTGCTGTTTAGTATGAGTAAAGCTGTGACCATTAGAGACAATGGATCAGATCCAGACCACCGTGTTATTATCACACACACACAGAGGCCTGTCTGTCTGCCCGGAAGAGGGGAGTGAACTGCCTTAAGTCACCCATGTGGATCAGCGGCTGATGCACATGGAAGCACTAAAATCCACCCATACTGTAAAATTTAAATGCTCCTCTCCAATTTACGGAGTTTAGGCGGATGTAGGGGAAGCGCCGCCATGATGGATGAATCTCTAGAACTCAGCGTGCGGAATTATGGACATATAAATCTGTTGCTATATTAGTAGATTAGTTACAGTAGATATATATAAGAACAAAGAATAGATTGTTTTAAGTCATCTTCTGACATTTGCAAACTATGGGCCAGATCCAGAACTACGAACGATCGCTGTTCGTATTTACGCACATTGTAAATACTATGCACTCCCCCGGACACTCCCCTCCATCAGCCGTAATTTCACTGCCTTATCGGCCGTAAATTCACTGCCTTACACCTGCTGAACCCTACCTTAACTTTTGCAAGCGTAACAACGGCAGGACGTAACTACGCGATGGACGTAACTACATAACCCAGCCCATACTGTACGATTTAAATGCCCCCGCCTACATTCCGTTACTGGAGCGTATTTACGGCTTTCATAAAGCACATTTGGCTGTAATTACGCAAATCTTATGTACAACCTATTTTCAATTACGGCCACCATGAGTTATGAAAGGAAACATCTGCTGGGCACATGTGCAGAATGTGCTTAAAGCCGAAGTTACGCTTACGGCTGGCGTAAATACGCCAGCAGGCGTAGTTCTGAATCTGGCCCTATGTGGACATTCAGAGCTATGTGTTTAATATGTGTGTTCATTTGTATATGCTGAGTATGCAAATAGATGTGTCCTCCCTTAACTTTACAGGTCATTTTGAGATTTGAAATTTTCAAATCTGGCATATGTCATAAAATGTGGACCTACTCAGCTAACACACATCTGTATACATGCACAGCTATAAGGGTATGTCCAAAGTTAAACCTGCCCTTATAAATAAGGTGATTGTACAATATGCAAATGATACCAAACAGTCATCACGATAAGTTTCTTTTTGTTACACATTTGAATTGAAATACTAACAGCATATTTAAAATTCTGTGTATGTTGCATTTATATTTAGACTTGTAAATTCAAGTTTTTACAATTTATAACGAACAATATATAAACAAATAGGCAGTTACCACTTGTCAACTAATGTTCCTTAAACAGAAAATTTAAACACTACACATAAAAGTGTCAACCAGTTTCTCCAAATGTAATCACTTTATGTGATACAGAGTAAGCATGTTTCAGTGTTCAACAGACACAAATACAATTAGCATTAATTATGCCTTCAGATGTCATTCAGTTACAAAAACGTGAAGACACTCAAACAAAACTCAGACAAAAGTATAATAAACATTGCTAAAAGTACAATAAATAAGTACTACATTAGGAAACAGTCTAAGAAACAAGGAGACAATGGTACTCCAACTAAATCTATTTAGATATATGCAGATAAGTTTACCTATGAACTTTTGGAAGACGCATCCATATGTGAGACCCTAACTTGTGTTAAGACAATTCCTCGCGGTTGCCAACATAGGGTAGTCAAGCCTCTAGTGCAATATAATAACAAGTAACCAGTAACCATAGACTATATTTTCTTTGAATATTCTATAGTACTGGAGGAAAGCAACTACTCATGGGGTGCAAGGTATAGCCACTACACATTTTTAGGTAGGCCCAATAAATTACTTCCTGTTTCAGTCAGATTAAAGCGAAGTATACACCCATGCAATTAATGGGCCAATCATACGATTTCCAACCATTGGCAATGATATGGCAAGAGTGCGTACACTATCTCCATCTTGATTTGTAGTGATAAGAAAGGTTTCATAAGATGACTTGGTTTTATTAAATGCTGAAAATCAAGTATGGAGTCACAATTGCTTTAGCAGGTGGTTAAGAGAGATGATGATTTCAGGTCTGCTTGTTAACTGGTAATAGTGTGTACATAAATCATCAATGAAATTGTAAGAGCCATTACATCTCAAGTGTTATAGCAAAGCTGTGTACTCAATTTAACACTAAAGTCACATTTTAGGTCACCTAGCTATTGCATGACATGAGACGGAGACATGTGAAAGAAAGTGAGAATATAGGGAAGAATATCACTTTCTTTCACATGTCTCTGTCACATACTTGTTATGTGAGTGGGCAGCACCTATGGATAGGGTATTGTATCTATTCTGTTAAACTAACATATAAGAAATTCTTCAAATATGTTTGATTTTCCCTGTCCATATTTTGGACCGTATTCACAGATCCGTTTTTGTGTGTGGTTGCGTGCGTATTTTTAGGATCAGATGAACTGCGCATGCATAGTTACTTTTTCCACGCACATTATGTAATATTTTTCCACACACATTACTTATTATTTACGCACATAAGTACTTTCGGCCCGGACTTATGAATCGCACTTAGGGACATACGTATGGAGGGGCGTGAATTCTGTCCGTACGGTAGAAGTTACGTGAACGTTAGGCGGGGGGAGTAATTTAAATAGGCATTTGAGGGCACGGTTAGATAAATACGCACGTACGTAGGTAACATACCCGTGTAAGTACATTCGTAGACTTAAGGGTGCCTATATTTGTTATGTGGTGATGGAAGTAGGGAGGGGCTGCTTTGTAAGTATAAAATAATATGATACTAAAATAAATGATAAATAATTATAAATAAATTTGAAAATAAAATAATATTTTTCTGTGGCCATTACATTTTAGAAAAGGATTGAGAAAGCAGAGCTGAAAAGATAACATAGATGGTGTAATACTTTATTTTTAACACAGTATTTGAACACCTACACAATTGGTCAGTTGTTAAACAAAACATGTACATGTAAGTTTGTTAATCACAATGGACCGGATTCACATTTAGTAACATTAGGTCACTTACGCATCTGGAGGGTGCATGTGCCCTCCAGATGTTACACTAGGGTTACCTAGTGTGTAAACAATGGGACAAAACTTTGTTCCGTCTGAGCCCATTTCCGAGGAAATGGGCTGTGCTTCCCATCCGCCGGGGGGAATCATGCTAAGTGTACAGTGTAGGATGGGGCTCCATAAGCCTGCATTAAGTGTAGCATGCGGATTAGTGGTCTGTACTCTTCAGTGCTCTTTTCTTGATCTGACGATGTTTGTAATAAATGATGTCACACTATGAAGCGCCCCTTGTTTTATCTAAATATATAGATAGATAGATAGATAGATAGATAGATAGATAGATAGATAGATAGATAGATAGATAGGATGGATTTTCTTTTTTAGGTTTATGTGTTTATTATTAAGAATTTTGATGTGTATACTGCACATATCAAGATCGACAAACTGCTACTTGTTCACTTTTTAAAACTGCAGACTAAAGGCCAGATTTACTAAGCTGCTGGTTTGGAAAAGTGGAGATGTTGCCCATAGCAACCAATCAGATTCTAGCTCTCACTTTCCTATTACATACTAGAGAATGTCAGCTTGAATCTAATTGGTTGCTATGTGCAACATCTTCACTTTTCTAAACCCACAGCTTAGTAATTCTGGCCCTAAATGCCTTTTTAACTACAGTGATTATTTGAATAACTAAGATAAATACATATGTTCATATCAAGGGGCGACACCAGGTACAGAAGGTTGGTATAAGAAAATGTGTATTAATACACAAGGGCATGCATATAAACTGGAGGGTGGTAGGTTTAAAGAAAATATAATGAAAAATGACTTCACTTAGAGTGGAATAGCCTCCCACCTGAGGTGATAGAGGTAATACAGCAGAACAATTTAAATATGCTTGGGATAAATATATGGAAATCTTAAATCTTATCCTAAATCTAGGGTAAAATAGGGTCTAGGCTCAGTATAGTTAAAAAAAAAAAAACATTACAGACAGAATGGGTCATGTAGCTCTTATCTGCCATTATAACAAGTAAGGCCATAAGTTTGTGGTCAGAGGAATGCACCTGCTTTCAGTTACAAAATTGCAGCCTAACCTTTACCTAAGATTGCTACAGTAAACATCGAGTAACAAACTGAATATCACAATGAAATACAAAAAATGTATTTGATTAAAGTTGTTTGTAGAAAAACAAGTGTGTTGACATTGCGTTCTAGATGCCTCTTTAAAAAGTTAGATTTTTTTTTTTGAGGATGGATGTAACCATTGTTCACAGTTTGCTAGAATTAAATAAAAACCTAAAAATGTAGTTATAGACATTAATAAGCAGTGGTAGGTGTAAAG
>WWET01000794.1:0-14708 GCA_011038615.1 Limnodynastes dumerilii | reverse complement strand
GTGCCGAATGCCCTGCCATCCATGGGCATACTGATGCTTGTAGTTCTACAAGCATCAGCATGCCCTGTTGGGGCACAACATAGGGCAGCGTTAAAAATCCGCACCTTTCATAGGTGCGGATTTTTATCGTTCAAAAACCGGCGTATTTTTAACGGTAGAAAAATAATTGAATTTAAAAAAAAAATATCGGCCGTAATTTTACAAAAAAATATCGTTAAAAACACGCCGCCGAACGCTTTTTAGCTAATTGAATTGGGCCCTAAGTGGGAGGGAAGAAGTTACAGAAGACATGAGTTGGAAGCAAGTGGACTGCTGGTGTGAGCGGAGGAGAGGGGGAAGGAAGAGAAGGGATAGATGAAGGATGCAGTGAGGGTGTAAAGTGGAGGAGGGGTATATTAATATAGCTCAGTACTGTTGCTCCTCCTGGTTGTCAGTGAGAACCCGCTAGTGTCTGGGAATTGATGTGAGGTTATTCAAACCACCTGATCTGGCACCAATAGAAATTTCTGTCGGTCAAAGTCACATGGATTACATTTTACTCATTTGGGGGCGTATTCAGAGATCAGTTTTTTTAATGTACGCAATTACACGCACGGCCGGAGCAAGGAAACACCCACCAACAACCCTGACACTCCCCTCTCCCGGACGTGCTGTCGGTGACTAACGAGTCCATAGACCACTCTGTTCTATTCGTGTGTACTTATGTGTGTATATGTGCTCCGTCCATGCGATTCTTGATAACCGCGCCTCCATGCGTTCATTTTACCCTTTTTATGTAAATTTTCCCTACGTCTGATTTTCGTGCGTATGTCCCCAAGTGCGATTCACATATATGTCAGTTAGACACTTCTGTGGGTATAGTCAATGTAAACTACGTACATAAAGTTTCTATGCATGCTCAGTTGATCCGATCCTAAAAATATGCATGGAACTTCCCTTAAGATGGATCTCTGAATATGGCCCTTAGTCTTAACTTCTTGGCATTTGGTCTGAACACGAACTGAACCTCCTAGCCAATTCTAAATACTTTCATACATTGCTTTGCTGACAAGATATTGCCATTAATGAGCAGCTTTAAATAATAAAGTGACCAGTGAGTGTATATATAGACTTTTATATATACTCTTGTATATATATATTTTTTAAATATAAATATAAGTTTCTGTTTTCCAATTTTCTCTTATTAGAATATGATATATTTAATTACAGCTATGCCAAGATGACAGCAGTTAACGTAACTCCATAATTCCGTTCAGTCTACCTTAAATCAACGCGCCTTCAGGCATCCTGGCAAAGAGCACACATTTATCAGTTGACTAAACTTATTTTAATTTGCCAGTGGATAGAAGACTCCATCTTAAGAGACAGCATATATGATGCTGCAACTCATTATGCTCTTTTTCACACCTCATATTTAGACCTGAAGCAATAAACGTATCCAAGTAGAAATCATTCCATTTAAATATACCATATACACCCAGTGAGATCATATCTACAAATGACATTAAAATAGAATGTAAAAATAAATACATAAGAGACACAAAGTTTGCAAAACTTGTCTTATCAATACCTTTGGGAAATCTAGTCTTTATAAACTACCATAAAAATGTACATTTGTATGTAATGCAAAGGAAAACTATGGATTTATTTCACACTGAGCAATACAAGGTTGATGGGTGGGGACTTAATATTAAGATATGCCAAACTGAAGAATATATTTGTTCTTTGTTACAATGCTAATGTTCTAACTAGGGCATCTTACAGCTCCCTCTGGTGGATAATATAATAGAAGTTTAAGTATGTACCTATATATAAATAGCTGCGCTTCTATCCAACAAATTAAATATGTGGAAGTGTGTATATAAATATAAGGGTGCAGCCAAGGACCAAAGTGACCACTATGTAAATACAAGGAGCGCTGGACCTCTTTTGTTCCCTATATATAAATACACTAATTGTATGGTCAAATAATTAGGTTTCAGTTAACTGTAGCAGATATCATCAAGTAGAAAATAGAATATATTCTAAATAGGTTCTAATTTATATTCTTTCAGTTTTGGCTAATCTATAGAAAAGCACCTGAAATGACTCAACACTTCTGACTTAAATTCAACCCCTCACATTGGGCCGGATCCAGACCTACAGGCGCCCGAGGTCATCACGGCCAACATCGCAGCGGGGAGTGCACACTCTGTGCACTCCCCTCTAAAAGTATAAAAATGTGGACACTTACGTGTCCAGATATCTACCTTAACATTTACGACTTAGTCTGCAGCTTTACAGCCGCAGACCTTGTCATAATGGGGCTTCCCCCGCCCCGGACCCTAATTTAAAGGCCTATCTCCACCTATATGGCAGAGATACGGCAAACGAAAAAGGGGGGACAGCCTCTTTTATGTAACAGCCGAGCATGCGCACAACCTTCTTGACAGGGGAATTACGCAATTGCCATGCCTAATTCCCCTGTCAGATGTAGCCCAGGATCTGGGCCATTGAGCGGAACTAGAAACATCACCATAGCTCAGTGAGTAGCACTTGTGTCTCACAGCACTGACATCATGAGTTTCATTCGCAGACTAGGCCTTATCTGTGTGGAGTTTGTATGTTCTCCCTGTATCTGCATGGGTTTCCTCCAGGTGCTCTGGTTTCCTCCCACACTCCAAAAACATTCTGGTAGGTTAATTGGCTGTCGAATAAATTAGCCCTTAGAATGTAGCTCCAATGGGACAGTGACTGATATAAATGTGAAATATTGTGAAACTCTATAAAGCGCTACGTAATCTGATGGTGCTATATAAAAACCTGTAAATAAATAAGTTAATTCTGTTAGTTGAACATGATTTTTGTCAAAGTGCAGATTTTTTTGTTTTGCTTTCTTGTTGCTCCAATCTTTCTCAGACCCTAGGGGCTATTAGGGCTGGCAGTTGGTAAAAGTCTTGGCATTTACTGTGAATATATACACAGTTCTTTTGTCAATACATAGACACATGTTGGTCAATATTAAAATCTTATTGCTAGAAGAAATAATTCATTTGTCCTCCTTATTATAACAACCTGAATGTAGCTTTGGATTTCGTCTTTGTTATGTTAATAAACTTCGAATCCAATAACTTTGAAACATTTATTACTTGTGTGCCTCTGAGTGGCAAGTATTGTACAAAAGAAAGATCAACTGCAAGGGAGATGAATATTGCCTGTGTTTACCTTCTATTGATTAGCTATATATGTATTTGTTTTGAACATGCATCTTTTAGGTTACTAATTAAATCTGCCAAGCCATACTTTTCTCTTGGTTTCCTAGGGTGCAGTAGCATGAAATTGAGGATGAATAAACTAGAGCAATACAATTTGCATCTGTCAGATCAAATGAGGTTTTGTGAAATGAAATGGTTAATTTAGTTCCAAACAATTTTATTCCCAAGTAAATGCAATTTCATGTTATTGCAAACTAAATAAATTTACCAGGGACCACAGAGCAATTTAATAATAAAGGTGTAACTTGAAAGAAAGACCTTAAACATACAGATGTAATTGTTATTTGAATCTTTGCTTACAGCAAAACCAAGTACACAAAGCAGCACAAAATAAAAAAGCCATAAGAGTAGTCTTTTTTTACAGTAGTCTCTATTCTTATAGCTGCTTCTGGAGAGCCTCATGTATGTAAAGCAAGTTATTCCATATTTTGCACTTTTTACCACGGGATGCGTCCAAGGGGCCATATTTTTCTAACACGATACACACGCCAGCTGAACTTATTTCCCCGTTCCCATTATCTACTTTCTGCAGCAGCTGCGGCAGGTACATTAGGGTTATTGCTGCGGCTGTAGGGGGAAGGTAAGGGGAAGGTTAGGATTAGGCTGCGGGGCATCAATTGTTAGGGCTAGGGCTGAAAAAGGGAAAGGATAGGGTTAGGATGTAGGAAAGGGATGGTAAGGGTTAGACTAGAGGAGGGTGGCGATTTTCAAAGGAAGAGGTGTAATAGAACATGGGGTCATGCATTTAAACTGGAGGTTGGTAAATTCAGAGGAAATGTGCAGAAAAAAAACTTCACTGAAAGGGTGATAGATAAGTGGAATAGCCTCCCATCTGAGGTGGTTAAGGCTAACACAGTAGAACAGTGTAAACATGCTTGGGCTAAATATAAGGATATCATATATCTCAAACTAAATTGAGGATAAATAGAGTCTATGGTCAGTATAGCTTTAAATAAACAACTGGGCAGACTGGATGGGCCATGTGACTCTTACCCGCCGTTTCTATGTTTCTAAGAAAGGGTTAAGGGTAGAGTTAAACACTTACCTATTGATGGATCAATTTGTGACGCCAGGAGTCACATCTCCGCTGCTTTCTGAATTGCAGACTGCCATCTGCGTTCAGCTGTAGCACAATGGTCTTTCCAAATGAAGACCATGGTACCGCAAACCAAGTTCATTTAGCACTATGTATGCTTAGAATACTTATCATTTTGACAAGATTTAGACATTTTCTAATCAGGGAGGCAGTATGGGCAGTATGGGCAGTAGGGTCATTTGGTCAGGGCTGCTTACACAATTTGCATACAGTGTTCATCTGTAATGTATGCAATGGTGCCACATACTGGTCATATCATTTTGGTGCACGTTTGTCTACACACATTACGAATGGTGGGTGGCCTTTACTAATATCTATATAAAGCTCAATTTTTCTCAGTAATTGTGCATGCTTTGTGTACACCTCTATACATTGTATATAAGGTTCCGTAGTCATTACATATAGTCTGGATGCCAGACATATTTAATAAATGCAATTGAATGCAAATAAATGCAATTGGATTTTTCTGTATGTTAATGGGGAAATTTTAGAATATAATGTAATAAAATATTAAAATGCTGTATTCACTCACATAATGCTGCTCCATAAACTCCCCACTGATTTATATTTCCATATACCAGGGGCTCTACATTCTTCCCATAATACGTTTCCATATGCCCATATATTAGAGCACTATATATGGAACAATAATGAGGGGGAAGAGGTCAATTTTGGGGATAATATGGTTATAATTAAGGAGGACTTAGAGACTAAAGAGCCTTACTATGGCGCTTATAGTTATAGTCAATATATACAATAATAAAGGACCAGATACAGAATGCAGTTGTTTCTGTGTTTGGAGCTACAACCACAGCGGCAGCGGAGATATGATGTTGGATCCCTGCTGAATCAAGGTCACTCCCCTTGCTCCTAGAGAGTTTAGCTAACTAGACCCTACCTTTATATTTCTGCACTGTTCCTACATATAATAAGGACAATGGGCCTGATCCAGAACTAAGCCTCGGAGCGAATTTACGCATGGCAGCGACGTAAAATTGCTGTTTTGTACGCACTGCGCATGCGCACCATAGAAAATACGCACATTAACGTAGCGTAATTGTGAACGTATGGGCCATTCACGTATGTGACACATAAATACTTACGTGTGGGCGTGCCAATTTTCCTCCAAATTACAATACGTATGAAATACGCTATGTAGGCGGGGGTTTGTATTTAAAGTGTACAGTATGGGCGTGCTTAGCTGCGTAAATACGTTTTGCACATCTGTACGTGTGCGGATGACATCGGTTACGTGGGCAAAAGTTAAGGCAGGGTTTGGAAAGCGGAACTCGGAAAGTTAAGGGAGGGTTTGGAAAGCGTATCTTGACAAAATACGTCCGTGCAAGGGGTGTGCTGAGGGGAGTGTAACAAATTTACGCACACGAAAATACGCTCTGCGAATAAACGTATCTCAAACGTAGTTCTGGATCTACCCCAATGTGAAATTTGGATTGTACATAAGGGCTGCCTTATGATTAGACAGCCCTCGCCATATAATCTGCATACCTTCTTCCTCCACAGAGCAGAAGGGTTTCTGCTTTCTGATCTGTCCTGACCCACTATTGGAATACTTACCAGTATGCATCTGGAATCTCTATATATAGAATTAGTTCCTGGTAATGCTATTTCATTTCTTTACTGTCCTGATTGATGACATTTCATGGAATTGAGGAGAAATGATGCCTATTTGCAGATGATATAAAGATACCTAACAAGGCAGAAACACTGTGGGGAGGGGGAGTAAAAAAAACAACTGATGCTCTAGGACAGTGCTTTTCAGCCATTTTTTGGTGAGTACCAGTTATCCACTAAAGAATCATGTCAAGTACCACTTTGCATATCATGTAAACACATACCCATAACTGATAAATATATTTTTAGTGTTTTTGTTGTTATTTACATATTTTAGCTGTGATTTTAAAGTTCATTTTCTACATATGCCATTTATCCCCCAAGATATTTTATAAATGAGGTCCTCGACCATTTAATATCATCCTTTCTTACAACCTTGCCCAGTTGCCCTGAGTACCACTTGACAGTGGTCCAAGTACCACCAGTGGTACTGGTACCAATAGTTGAAAAGATAGACTGGAAGAACGGTCAAGAGAGAGAGAGAGAGAAGAATTAATAGTAAATCCACTTTACCAGTGGGTCTTGATGGCACAATCTATGTTTCTATGGTAAATTGGGTACACCACATGGCTGTGGTGGGGACTTTTAAAGTTTTGCATCTGAATAAATGCTTTTGCTATGGTTCAAACAAGAGGAGGGCCAAAATACAGCTGGGTCCAACAGAAAGGGTGCCAGCAGGCCTCTAAAAGGGAAGGGTGGACTGGTTTTTGGCCATGCAGATACAGCACATGGCCCACTTTTGGCCATACATCTGTTCTGCGCATGTGCAGCACTGGAACTAACTGGCCAGTTGCAGATTGTCTGTTGTACCACTGTCAGGGTCTAGCCGCAGCCCGACATTCCGCCCTGCCAGTAGAAGACAATATGGAGTGCCTCCATGGACTTAATGCTGTCTTTCAAGAACCTGCCAACTGCCGATAATTTATCATTGTCTCTCCTGCTGGATGATGTATCCTTCATGGTTGCAGGGCGGTCAGTTGCCTTGTGTCCCCTCTCCTCCTAACCTTGTAGCAGTCACATCCCCTCAACCATGGTAGTTATTCCACTGATCAAAACCCTGTTGCTAAAGTTACATTAACCTGAATTTATAGTTTAGAAACAGACGACTAATTTCAGCTCAATTTTTTCTGTCATAAGATTAAAAGTAGACTTTTCAAATTGTTCTTGAAATTATAGTGATTGAGTTCAAAATTAGGAGCAATATGAGAAATAAAGGACCTGATTCAGTTATGAAGCTGCTGCTATTTCTGTGCGTATTTTTGGGAATGGTTAAACTGCACATGTGTAGTACCATTATTTACACAAGACCGGTGATCCCTTAAAAGCGACTTACAAAGCCATTCGTAATGAGATAAGTAAGAAGGGGCATGCCAGGCCAAGTTAAGAAGGAAGATAAGATAAATGGGTGTGGTGAGGCATTTAAATGGGACAGACAGGGCATGGTTTGCTAAGTACATTCTTTCTTTAGCAACTTAAGAAGATACATACGCACGTGAAGATAAGGCTGCCTATGGCCTTCTAAGTGGGTTAAGAACCATAAAAAAGAGGGTGTGTCAAGGGAATTGCCATGCATATAATTGCAAATACGTTTGTTCCTATCTCCCTTCTTAACTGTGAATCAGGTCCATAATCCTTAAGACTAACAATGTGATAAGATTAACATGACTAACCCATTACAATCAGAATGACTGAGTCTAAGGGCCTCATTTACAAAAAAACTATTTGTTAAAAATCGCCATAAATTGCGTGATTTGACCCTCTAAACTCACATCGCGGTATTCACAAAGGGTCAAATCGCATGATTTATGTGTTTAAATAAATTGCCATGGCAAACATCTCTGGACAATTGTCCAGATGTTTGCCATTAAAAACATAGGGGAAAAAAATTGTTGTATTCACTAAAGACGATTTGAAGAAATCGCCTTTAGTGAGACATGAAATAACAAAAAAAAATTGCAGCCAGAGAGGTGCGATTTTACTGTGATCTCTCGTTTCTGAACATCAAAAACACATGTCAATATACTTGACATGTGTTTTTGTGTGTGAAAAAAGCAAGTGCTGCATGGCTGAAAGCCTTAGCCATGCTGTGCTGATAGAACAACAAGGCTAAGCATTGCTTAGCCTTGTAGTGATATCAGCGTCAGCATGGTAAGACTTCTAACCATGCTGCGCTGCGTGTGCTGTGTGTAAAAAAAAAAAAATACAGTGTACAATAAACATACTGAAATACATTACAATGTGTCCCTGTAAAATAAATATTTTCCCTGACTAATATTGACCCTTAATGTGTTCACTTACCTTCGGTGGTCCCGTGTCCTGTACTAAGTGTAGTGGACCGGATTCAGAATTAAGAAGATTTTCCGTGCGTTCGTAATAGATCCGTACGTTAATACAAAATAAGTACGTTTTGCAAAATGAATAAATTTCGGAACACTTCCGTGTTGTGAAAGCAACCTTATCATTAGCGTGCGTATATGTGACGGAAGTTAAATGTTCGCAAATACAACCGCACGTCTACTGCATTACCACGCCTATTTTTTGCTATTTACATTCCGATTGACGCCTACTTCTTAATAATCCGTCCGATCTTTTATGTTCATACGCATTTTTAGATGTACGGAAATTACTTACGCATCATTTCAATCATGCTTCTTATCTCTATGGTCTGCACATGCGCCCTGAATAGAAATCACTCCACTTACGCATTTTGCGTGTGTAAATTATCAGACGTTCTTAATTCTGAATACGGTCCAGTGTCATGTAGTGTGTGGTGTAATAAAAATAATAAAAGCTTTTATCCCTCACTGTTTGCTGTCCTCTGTCTTGGGAAGCCTTGCTAGTTGTGAAGAATCTTCTTCTGTTGATTGGAGTCCTGGCGTTGGCTTGCTTGCAGTGGGTTCCTCGTTCTTCAGCTCCAAAACCTCTGCATTTTCTGATCTTGCTGCGGTGGGGACTGACTCCTCCTCCTTTTCTTTGCTGCTCCTACTGCCATTCTGTTGCAAGGGGGCAGCCTTTTATTTAAATGATGATGTCAGAGGTCAGAGTGTAACTGATGTCATCATTTAAATAAAAGGCTGCCCCCTAGTGACCGAATTGCTGTGGCTTGTAGTAATATCAGCATCAGCATGTGAAGGGTTATGAGAATGCTGCGCTGTGCCCGCTGTTAAAAAAAACAAAATACAGTGAAACATAAACACACAATAATTGATCACACATTACTTATTAAAATATACATTCACAATACAGTATGTATTCCCCCTACATGTTAAAACTAAACAGGTGGCCATTGTATAATAAAAACCTAAATGTCTGGTGGTGTGTATCTAAACAATAAAAAAAAATAGTGTTGACTCACCGCTCAGCAGTCATCTATCATGGGATGACTTGCATGGAGGTCGTGAAGAGTTACTTGAAGTCCTGGAATATTTGATTGGAGAACGGTCCAGTTGCTTGAAGAAGGCCGGATAGTTACTTGGCGTTCTTTTGTCTGGTCTTCATCCTGTTGCCACGATGATGACATCTAGCGTCCAAGAGGGACCTCTAGCGTCTAAGACTAGACGCTAAAGGTCCCCCTGACGTCATTAACAGTATAAAAGGGGATCTCTAGTGCCTGATGACTCATGGCTCATTATCATTGGCACAGCTGATCAGGAAGGAGGATGTCGTCGTCATCGTTGCAACAGGAGGAAGACCGGACAGAAGAACTCCAAGCAACAAGCCTTCTTCAAGCAACTGGACCGTTCTCCAATCAAATATTCCAGGACTTCAAGCAGCTCTTCACGACCTCCATGCAAGTCATCCCATGATAGATGACTGCTGAATGGTGAGTCAATACTATTTTTTTTTTATTGTTTAGACACACACCACAAGACATTTAGGTTTTTATTATACAGTGTGGCCACCTGTTTAGTTTTAACATGTAAGGGGGATACATACTGTATTGGGAATATATTTTTTAATGTAATGTGTGATCATGTAATAATTGTGTGTTTATGTTTAACTGTTTAGTTTTTTTTAACAGCAGGCACAGCACAGCATGCTTATAACCCTTCACATGCTGACGCTGATATTACTACAAGGCACAGCAATGCTGTGCCTTTTAGTTCTATCAGTGCATGCATGCTAAGGGTTACAAGCATGATGTGCTTGTGATTTTAGTATTTTTATTTTAAAAAGTGACGGCGATTTTTACAGGGAAAATTGCTGTGCTTTTCAATAGAAAAGCACAGCGATTTATACCTGTAAAATCTTAGTGAATACCGTGATTTTTACAAAAAAATTGCAGGAAAATCACAGCGATAGCTGGTGATTCATTATTTCCAGCCAAAATCAACCTTAGTAAATATACCCCTAAGAGTGTTAGAGATGATGAAGGAGGAGAGCGTGGGCATCAGTATGGAGGTATTGCAGAATATCTGGGAGTTTGGGGGCTGTCAGATTCCCTCCATGTAAAATAAATCTGTTACCACTATGAACATGGCTTAAAGCATGTAATGCAGGTTATGCTGATTGAGCAGCACTGTTCTTTTAGGAATACCTTGCTTTACGCCTGCAAGGCAGACACAAAATGTAATTGCTAAAGCTGCTGTTAGTGAACAGCTGCACAGTAATGTCATCAGTAATGTTTAAGATGTAATAGGGGAATAGCTTTATCATCATGCAGCAAGTGAGCCTATATAGCTTGTATAGAAAAATGGAACATCAAGGGGAAAAAACACAAAAATGTAGAAGTAGGAATGCATTTATATGTATATACTAAATATAGTTATGCACAAATACAGAGCACTAACTATAATCAGCTAAATGCATTTGGAAATCTCATGGAAAAGGCTTAATATTCCTCTCTTTACTTTTAGCTTTGTTTCAAAACTTATGTACTACAACAAAATGGGGCTCATTTTATCTATGGTCATATGTTATACATGTTATTTATTTATTGGCTTGTTTGTTGTAACTTATATAAAAATATATGGTAAATCCATCCATAGGATATATGAATATAGAATTACAATTTTAAGTAAATTACTGTGGTTGTACAAAACAATTTGATCTGGTTATGATTTTATATAATTTTATCTTTTTTATTTATCAAATAATGATGATAATAATAAACAGTGTGATAGTAACAATTTTATCTTTTTTATTCATCAAATAATAATAATAATAATAATAATAATAATAATAATAACAACAATACTAATAATAATTGAATAAACAGGGGCATTTCAGCATTATTTGCAGCAAAATGGAAGCTACACAAAAGTATATGAAACATACATCAGGTCACTAAAGAATGAAACAAAAAATAAAAAATATAATAATATCTGTTATTTTTTGCTGAAAATAGGATCATTTAATTTGTGGCCATAAATCAGACAATTATCTGGAGCATGATTAGGTGATCGGTGAAATTCAGGCTACAAACAAGTCCAGGTAGTAACAGTATATTGTTTCCTTCAGCCCCTACATTCAAAAGTATGGTTGCCAACATTTGCAAATGTAAACTAGAGAGCTTATGATAGCACATGGCATTGCACCAAAGGGTGTGGCTTTTTCATCAAAGGGATGTGAACAGCACCACTCATGGGTGTGTCTAGCTCAATAAAAATGGCAGCATTAGTATTGATTGATTGTTAAATTAACAGTGAATACATTTATTGTGAATACTGTGAATAGAAGTTCTGCTGACTCATCTTTATAGAAATGTTAAAAGTAGGAGACACTGCAGAGCTGATTAACAAAAGACCAAAGTATATTTTTAATTTCTGTTTCCATTATAGAAGCCATAGAAGCCATGTTGGCTTAGCCACACCTTAAGAACACCATACCTCCCAACATTTGAGAATTGTAAAGAGGGACAAATTTTTGCGACCTGGTAGAAGGGGTGTGTCTTGTACCGCCCAGTGGATGTGTCTGGAGAAAGTGTGTGTGTCTGGCATGCCCAGATAGCGGGTCTGGTGCATACCTCTTTTAAAAATTTAGCCATCCATATGTCTGCCCCTTATTTTTGTCCAGCCTCCATATGTCGGCCCCTGTTTATACGTCCAGCCTCAATATCTGCCCCTTTATTATTTATCCAGCATCCATGACTGCCCCTTATTATTATGTTAAGCATCCATATGTCTTTCCCCTATTTATTTGTCCAGCCTCCATATGTCTGCCCCTTTATTAAATGTCCGCTCCTTTATTATTTATCCAGCATCCATGTCTGCCCCTTGTTAATATGGCCAGCCTCCATGTCTGCCCCTTATTATTATTGCCAGCCTCCATGTCTGTCCCCAATTGCCAGAGTCAGCCTCCATCTGCCCCTTTTTACCAGTGCCAGCCTCATGTCCGCCCCTTATTGCCAGTGCCAGCCTCCATGTCTGCCCCCACATGCCAGTGCTAGCCTCCAATTGAAGAAGGAGGAGGCATTATAAGGCACCTTGGAACCAAGCTCAGTACTCTTTGATAAAATCCTCCTGAAGGAAGAAACGCATTAGTACCTGCCTCCATGTCTGCCCTTAAATGAATTGCCAGTGTCAGCCTCCAATTATTTGATGTCTGCCCCAATTGCCAGCCTCTGCCCCCAATTGCCAGACCCTATTAAATTTATTTACTTACCCTTGAAGTCTTCCTTCCTGCGTGGTGCATGCACATCTTCCCTCTTCCTCTGTCCGGCAGTGTCTGCTCTGTGGCCATGGGACAGAGCACAGGACACGTAATACAGGGCTCCAACGGGAGCCCTGTAGGACTATAACTCCCGTTACGTGTCCTGTGCTCTTCAGAGTCCTGACGCATATAACGCAACAAAAGCGGAGACTGTCCCGCTGAAATTGGGACAGTTTTGAGGTATGATAACACCCTGGCCCATAGAACAATGTTTATTTTCTAGATTCTTTCATTATATCCCAAATTACTTCTGGAACTGAATCAGCATCAAGGAGATTGAAAAACACTTCAGGGACTCAGGGAGATCACCCACTCTTCAGGGAGTCTCCCTGATATTCAGGCAGTGTGGGCAACTAGGTTTTAAAGACACAGCATCAGCTATCAAATACAGGACTGCACAAGCAGAAGAGGAAGTGTTTTCTGTCAGCAGTGACTACAGCAGCATAAACCAAAGCAGGAAGTGAAGTAAGAGCTGTGTAATCTGGCAAGTAGACAAGGTAATTAAAAAAGGTGTGACAGAGGGGTGTAATGTGTGGAGATGGATGTAATTAGGGAAGTAAAAGTAGATAAGGGGGAAGTTATAGTATAATATATAATTTGGGGGAGAGGATCATACTGTGGAAGGGGGAAATATTATGCAATAAAGTAAGAGGAGGGTTACCATCCATCTGGGACTAGTCAAGACAGTCTGGTAATTGAGACTGGCATAGATAATACAATGTTAGGGAATACTGAATTACCAATGAGAAGTGCAGGTACACAATGTATAAGCCACTTTTTATTAGTAGCTCTGGCCTAGAAACTGTCTGTGTTGCAATGGCATCTGCAGTTCCCAGATCATCTGACATGACCTAAAGTCATGTAAACGTAATGCACAAAGTAGAGACAGCCATTGAGGATGGTGGGTGAATAAGAAAAGTGAGACAACAGCAAAGGTAAGTGGAGACAAAGGGCCCGATTCAATTAGCCGCAATGACGAGAAAAAGTTTGTGGTGCGTTTTTTCCCGTCATATACGGTATAAAAAATATGCACATATTTATGTGCACCTCTATGGGGTGCGCGTAAAAGTTTACTAAAAAAGATTCTCAAAATAACGCCAGTGCAAAGCTAATTGAACCAGGCCCTAGAAGCTTATTAAAATGAAACACAGAATGTGGACAGAAGAGAAAGAGGGGCTGGATAGAAAGGATACAGAAAGAAAAATAAGGAGTTGTATAGGATAGATACAGGGAGAGAAAGCAGGGTTGAATCTATACATGGTGAGTTGAAGAAAGAAGGACTGGAGGCATACAGGGACTGAAAGAGGGAATGAAAGAATACAGAGACGAAAAGAATAACTAGAGGCATGTAAGGACAGAAAGAAGGATGGGAAGCATACAGGGAGAGAAAAAGAGGACTGCAGACATACAGGGCCAGAAAGGAGGACTGAAACCATACAGAGGCACAAAGGCAGACTGGAGGTATACAGGGGCATAACTTTCAGTTATAGCAGGGCCGTAACTAGGAGTGTGCGATAGGGGCGTCCGCACAGGGCGCAACTCTTAAAGGAGCACCAGTAAATTAATATTTATGGTTGAATTGGCTTGGAATTCATTCTTCTTTTTTGCCCCTGGCATTAAAATTTCTAGTTACAGTTCTGAGTTATAGACAAAGATGTTTTGTGTTGTGTGTGTGCTTAGTTGTACTAGAGTGGGCATTGTACAGCCACAGTCAAGACCTTTACCAAAGCAAAGGTTTAAAAAAGAAATCCAAAAAAAAAGACAAAAAAAAAAAGAAGAAAGACGAAAAGTATCCTAGTTTTTTTCATCGGGCGGATTGGGGTCTGGGAATCTCTGGGTGCTATAATTTGTAATATGGTGGCAATAGTCTATATATATAAAATAGTATATATAAAAATGGAGAGACTGGCACTCACTCACAAAGGAATTATGTGCTCCTGATGCAGCTACCTCAAGGTGTAAATACAAGCAAAAAGAGAAATGGTGGAACTCAAGGAAAATGACAAAATAAGTAATCAAGAGCTCTTATGAGAGCTAGTTTTAATGTTCAATAACAGGCTACATAGTGCAGGTGG
>WWET01000793.1:452979-476640 GCA_011038615.1 Limnodynastes dumerilii | reverse complement strand
CTCCCCCCCCCCCCCCCCTCTCCTCACTCCTCTCTTTTCTCTCTCTCTCCTCCTTTCTCTCTCTATACCTCTTTAGGGCATCATACAGGCAATTGGTTTATAGTTTTACACATTAATATATTGCGGATGACTTTGGGAGAGCAGCAGGTCATGGCCTTCTAGCTAGTGCTGAGGTTTGCTTGCAGCAAACAGGCAACCAGATGCAGGATAGATACATGTCGGTGAAATAATTGTGTAGTGTAAACCATACAAACTTGAGCAAGTGATTTGCATTAAATCATTGCCTCAAGCCTAAATACCAATGATTTACTTATTCTCCTAGAATACCAGGAGCAATGATCAAAATTTGGGAGTTTCCAAGATTTTCTGAGAGAGTGGGCAACTATGGTGTATAGCGTTCCAGGAACCAACAGAGAGCACAGCAAGAGGATACATGAATAGCTAGATTCTAAAGAAGCACAAAGATCCAGGGAGTCAGATGTACCTGAGGAAACTTGAAGACACAAGGGGCCAGATCCTGACCTACGCACGCCTTACGAGCGCGCAAAGTCATTACGGTCGTGGTCGTAGCGGGGAGTGCACACCGCCTGCACTCCCTGCTCTTGGTAGTACATCTGGACATTTATGTGTCCAGATTCCTGCCTTAACTTTTACGACCAGGTCTGCGGCCCCTTCCCCTCATTAACATGTCGATCTCCGCCTTCACGGTGGAGATACGACTGTCATAAAAGGGGGGACAGCCGACCATGCGCACAACATTCCAGACAGGGGAATAACACGCGCGCTGTTAAACTGTTTTTAAACCGCACAGAGAAAAAGGGGCTGATCCAGACCTACGGCCGCTCCACTAGTTACGGTGGCCGTATGCATAAGAACGTCATTACTGCCGTTCTATGCATGCACCAGGCAGATGTAGCCTGGCGTAGTTAGGGAAACCCGATCCTTAGGAACAGGCGTCCATAACTGTTGCATAGGCGTTCCTCGCCATAACTACGCAACCGTTATGGAAGGAAGGCGGGGGAAGGTAAGTAAATGTTAGGGCAGTTACGACCCTGTGGCCGGCGTAATTACCTACTGTTACGCCAGGTAATTAACTACTGTTACGCCAGGTAATTACCTACTGTTACGCCAGGTAATTACCTACTGTTAAGGTAGCCTTCAGCCAGTGTAACAATGGGTAATTACGCCGGCCACAGGGGGAGTGTCGGGGAGTGCTCCAGAGTTACACTGGCTGTACTTACGGCCAGCGGGGCAACATAGCTCTGGATCAACCCCAAAGTAGCTAACTTCAGTTTATTCATCAATCACATTAAATATGTGAGGAGATATGTACATTTGTTATCTCAAGCTGCTGGGGGCAACACAGTGGCAAAGTATACACAGGGTAACTGGTTATTTTGAGGTCAAAGAGGCCTCAAAAAGGAGAAAAAAGGGGCCACTTTTACATGTGCACACCTAGTAAAACTTAGCGTTTATTATTACTTATAAAATACGGAATCAAGAGTCATGCGAAAAAAATATTGACATACAGTCAGGTGCATAAATATTGGGACATAGGGCCTGATCCAGAGCAACGACCGCAAGCGAGCGTACGACGAGCGTATGCGAAAATTCGGGAAAAAATTTGCAACGCGCATGCCCAGTATGACAGCTTCCGGTGCCCCCCGAAACACAGCACTGACATATCATATACACACAGTGCCCCCCGAAACACAGCACTGACATATCATATACACACAGTGCCCCCCGAAACACAGCACTGACATATCATATACACACAGTGCCCCCCGAAACACAGCACTGACATATCATATACACACAGTGCCCCCCGAAACACAGCACTGACATATCATATACACACAGTGCCCCCCGAAACACAGCACTGACATATCATATACACACAGTGCCCCCCGAAACACAGCACTGACATATCATATACACACAGTGCCCCCCGAAACACAGCACTGACATATCATATACACAGCGTGGCCCCCGAAACACAGCACAGACTTATCATATACACATAGCATCGACACAATTCTCATATTTTGGGCCCTATACACCACCACAATGGATTTGAAACAAAACAAACAAGATGTGCTTTTACTGCAGACTTTCAGCTTTAATTTGAGGGTATTTACATCCAAATCAGGTGAACGGTGTAGGAATTACAACGGTTTCTATATGTGCCTCCCACTTTTTAAGGGACCAAAAGCTATTTCATGGACAGGTGTTGGCTATTCCCTTGTTATTTCATCTTAAGCAGGTAAAAGGTCTGGAGTTGATTCTAGGTGTGACATTTGCATTTGGAATCTCTAGCTGTCAACTCTCAATATAAAATCCAAAGAGCTGTCACTATCAGTGAAGCAAGCCATCATTAGGCTGAAAAATCAAAACACCCATCAGAGAGACAGCAAAAACATTAGGTGTGGCCAAATCAACTGTTTGGAACATTCTTAAAAAGAAAGAACACCAGAGAGCTCAGCAACACCAAAAGACCCGGAAGATCACGGAAAACAACTGTGGTGGATGACAGAAGAATTTTTTCCCTGGTGAAAAATAACCCCTTCACAGTTGGCCAAATCAAGAACACTTTCCAGTCAAGAGAAGACTTCACAAGAGTGAATAGAGAGGGTTCACCACAAGATGTAAAACATTGGTGAGCCACAAAAACAGGAAGACCAGATTAGAGTTTTCCAAACAACATCTAAAAAAGCCATTACAGTTCTGGAACAACATCGTATGGACAGACGAGACAAAAGATTAACTTGTATCAGAGTGATGGGAAGAGAAGAGTATGGAGAAGCAAAGGAACTGCTCATGATCCAAAACATACCACCTCATCATTGAAGCATGGTGGTGGTCATGGGGCTTGATCCAGAACTATGCTGATGCGTTGTGCTTTCTAAAGCACAGCGTATTTTCCCTCGCTTACGCCGGCTGAAGGCTACCCTAACTTCAGCCGGCCTAAGCAAGGGAAAATACGCTCGCACAGGAGCATTGGTACTCTAAGCCCTCCCTCTCTCATTAAACTAACTCCCCCCACCCACCTTCACTAACCTGAACATAGGGGGACGCCCCCCTCTAGCGTCACTACACTGCTCCTACAGACGTTCAATCGTTGATCGGGCGTTGCCGTAGCTACGCCGGGCAACATCTGCCTGGTGCATGCGCAGATCGGCTTTTCAGCCGGCGGGCGTAGTTCTGGATCAGGCCAATCAGACCTACGATGGAACACTGAGTGGTCTAACGCTCAGCGTACCATCGCTTCCCTCCCTCGACACTCCCCCTTGCCCCAGTGTATGAACAATCGCTTACGCCAGCTGAAGGCTACCCTAACTTCAGCCGGCGTAAGCGACTGTTAATACGCTGGGACGCCGGCGTTGATATGTTAACGTTGCTCTCCCAGCCTCGTTACCCTCCCCCGCCTACCTGCACTAACTTCCGCGATCATTTTTTTAGACAATCTTACGCTGCTGGCTGGCGTATTATCGCTGGCCAGCATAGTTCTGGATACGGCCCATAGCGTGAGCATGTATGGCTGCCAATGGAACTGGTTCTCTTCTATCTATTGATGATGTGACCATTACTTTTGGTCCCTCAAAAATTGGGAGGCACATATAGAAACCATTGTAATTCCTACACCGTTCACCAGATTTGGATGTAAATACCCTCAAATTAAAGCTGAAAGACTGCAGTTAAAGCACATCTTGTTTGTTTCATTTCAAATCCATTGTGGTGGTGTATGTAAAAGTGGTCCCTTTTTTCTCCTTTTTGAGGCCTCTTTGACCTCAAAATAACCAGTTACGCTAACCCTGTGGTAACGTTGAACTGATTATTAATATTATTTATATCATTTGTTAATAATATGTTCACTGACAGATGTTCCAGGAATCCTTTCACTTGTTTGCCGCTGCAGCAATTCCAATTTCAAAGCTGATACAGTCGACCACTTAATAGTGGCTGTTTCAGTGCTGAGAGCATTCCAATCCGGAATGGTTTTATTTCAGCACAGGTACAATGGTGAATGGGTAAATGTTCCTATTTTGACATTGTACCCATTTATAGTGCTGAACTGTACTCTTCCTGAAGGGGAGGCTTCGGGAAAGGGATGTTCAGGTTAGGCTTGGGGAAGAGAAAGGTTATTAGTAGGTTATGGAGAGGGGATTGATAAGGTTAGGCTACTAGAAGGGGAAGTGGCTAAAGTGACTGTTAGGGTTAGGGGACACATATTCTCGCTATATGAGTGGGGGGTGGGGTCTTAAACCTTATCTTAAATTAGCCCAAACTCAAAATAATTGGATTGTTTACTTATGAAATAAACTAATACACTGGAAGTTAGAACGCATAATTCAAAAACCTGAGACAAATACACCGCCTTCCTACAACTATCTCAGTGTTTCCATCTCAGTAAATCATAAAACATTTAAGAAGATGTTAAAATTGATTTTGCTTAAAACATTTAACTTTAGTTGTGACATCTATGTGTTGTTCATAGTAAATCGTTTCTGAGCATTGGCGTAGTGCATAATATTGTTTTTATATTTCAAATCATTGAAAATGCTATCTTATAATGACACAATTCAGGTAAAAATATTAACTAAAATCTATTCAGTGTTTAACAGCCCCTTTAGGAAAATCCCAACACAGAAGCTGAACTAGTCCCCTACACTGTAAGTATGCCTTGGGGAGATGAACACAGATCAACAAAATTAATATTGCTTTCTGTCTAGAGGGGCTCACAAGGCAGCCACATAATCAACTGAAATCTTGTTAATGTGTGTGGGTTGTAATGGTATTAAAAGCTCATTTTGCAGACACTATGACACTTACCCAGATGCATGGGCTGATGTGTTTTAACCCTTAGGAGATTTCTAAAGTCATATTCATTTGGTGGAGTTTCTCTTTGTTTCTACAGTAACTCTCAAATCCTATTTAAGCATAACCACTGAAATGCATCATTTATTGTGGTGACCTTTAGTGGCTTTCCCTAACAGTATGTGCATATATAAGACGGTATACTTACATATTCTGTTATGCTGATGGCAAATGCTAGTAATAATTCAAGTGTGCATTATGCTTATATCTTTGTATCGGTAAAAAAAGGATAATAAATAATGTAATATTAACACACTGGATAATAACCATGATTATTTTATAAGGATACTTTGTTGTATGAACTCAAGTATTGAAATCCAACAATATGACTTTTTTTTTCATTTAAGCTGTTTTTATTGCGTTTCAATGCTTGGTATGCATGCAAAGTGCGTAAGTGGGGTGTTTGGAGGGGAGGGCGCATGGAAATTGCGAAGAAAGGGGCTGCTTTCACTCACAAATTTTACAGTGTGGGTGGTATTAGCTACTTACAAGTGGATCGGCGGAAGGACAAACCGATGATCAGCTCATGTGAATTAAGGTTGCATTATTGCAGTGTAAGTCACAAAATCACAGCATGAGAGAGAGGTGTGACCGGAGTTCACCCCTCTCTTCCATGCAGACTGACAGAACCCCGCACATATGAAAAGTGTGCAGGGATCTAGATCAGGTCCTAAGTTACAGAAATGAGTGTAATACAGTGAAAAATGGACCAACCTGTTTACAAGGTAAGTGCTCAATAGTCGGTATGATCTAATCACATTGCATTGCTCGTCTTGGGACTGAGAGCTAATTAGCTATTCAAGGAGAAATATTATCAGTTTTATGTAAAAGTGATCAGGAAATTACTGGGAGGTAGAGAGTCCAGGACAGTTGAAGATTCTAGTTTGTTGATGCTTGTGAAGTCAGAACAGTGCCAGTTCTAGGTTAAACCATTGTTTATAATAGGCATGATGGTATAGCACATTTTATGCATTTGCAGCTATTAGCCTTCTTTTTTTTTTACATTATTATTTTATTCTAGCACCATAATCTAGAAATAGATTGCAAGCCCACCAAAATATCCAACTCTATATTCAGACCCTGAAGGATGTGTTTTTATTATCTGTTACTGTTTTAGCTGCAGTTTAAAAACAAAAAAAAAATAGTTGTGGGAATGGACAGGGCCCGAAGAGGAATTTTGTGAGTCAACTCTCATAGAGACTTGTGCACTTGTATTCAAACCTTTGGGGACATGGCTGTGCCACCTGTATGCCTAGCAGGCGAAAAGCACTAGGGAACCCCATACATTAACTTGCCTCTTTCTCTCACACATACACACAGTGCACCCCTTAATACATTCTCTATACCTCTTTTACTCACACATACATACAGTGCAATCCATAATACATTTTCTCTACCTCTCTCATACACTGCACACCACTATACATTCTCCTTATCTCTTACACACAGTCAGGGGTGGAACTAAGCCGTCATCACCGCACCGCTGAAGCTTCCCACCGGGTTACCTGGGATATCATCAGGGCCAAAGCATATTTTTTTGCATCTGGTCCCACAAGTCGCTTGTTCCGTCTCTGCACACAGTGCACCCCATAATGCATTCTCCTTACTCCTTTCTCATACATTGCACCCCACAATACATTTTCCTCATCTCTTACACATAGTGCACCCCATAATACATTCTCTCTAACTCTCTCTCACATTGCTTCCCACAATACATTCTCCTTATCTCTTAAACACAGTGCACCCCATAATACATTGTCTCTTCCTCTCTCACACATTGCACCCCACAATACATCCTCCTTATCTCTTACATACAGTGCACCCCATAATACATTCTCCTTACCCCTTTCTCTCACACATACACACAGTGCACCCCATAATACATTCTCTTTATCTCTTACACACAGTGCACCCCATAATACATTCTCTCTACCTCTCTCACATATTGCACCCCACAATACATCCTCCTTATCTCTTACACACAGTGCACCCCGTAATACATTCTCCTTACCCCTTTCTCTCACACATACACCCCATAAAAATTATCTCTACTTCTTTCTCTCACACATACATACAGCGCACCCCACAATACATTTTCTCTACCTCTCTCACACACTGCACCCCACAGTACATTCTCCCTATCTCTCACTCCTAGTGCTCCCCATAATACATTTTCTTTTTTTTATTTCCCTCTCTCTCTCTCTCTCTCTCTCTCTCTCTCTATTGATGTTGTAATGAAAAAGTCCTCAATTAACAAATCCAGCAGCAAAGACAAAAATAGTGATTTTTTTCCTCCCTAATGTCTCATGTTACAAACCAGTTAAACACATGCAGCTTGGAGAGTCACTATTGCTCCCTTGCGAAGACGTGTTTTGGACTTATACTGGGTGTTTTTCACGTTATCAATTTGCATACTTTTATTAAGATTTTTTTAGATAGTACCTTTATTTGCTGCAATGTTTTTCCTGGAGCATAATATTATTTGATAAGGGGGATAAAATCATCTCCGTTAAGTAGGATGTAAAAACTTGGGCACGTGTATGTCATTATCTAGAGCAAGCTTAGAAGAGTGATGAATATATGAATATAAGTGAATCTTATGAAATCATTAGAAATTTGTGCTTAACACCAATGTCATTCTGCTTTGCAAGAGTTTTTTGTTATCTTTTTGTGCTTCTTTAGTGTACTACAATTGATATAATCAAAGTCATTATTGTGCATAAGAACTAAACGGATCATTTGCCATTCTAGTAAAATATAGGCATATGCGCCAGTGGGCTTGAAAACAAAGTTTTAGGTAGACTTTCCCTTCCAAGAAGGCAGTCTATACATATACACCCTGTGGGCAGGACCGCATCTTGGTTATTAAATCACTGTAAAAGTGCCTTATATTTGTCTGTAGATTTAAACTACATCTATACTGTGTAATTTAGAATCTCCCTCCGTTAAGCTGCCCAGCTCTCGCCACATAATACATGCTCATATAGTGGTCTAATCTGAAGCATTGATGGAGCTCCAGCATACTGGATTTAATTACATTATTGAAGTGCTTCAAGAATAATTTATCTTTTTCTTTTTATACCTGGACACTGTTTTTTTTTTATCAACACGCATTCCACTTTTTTTTAAACATTAGATTTTTATTAAGTTTTTCAAAAGAACATAAAAGGAACGCATTCCACTTTTTAAATACATTTTTTAATAAATAAGTTTTAAAATAAATTCTACTTCGAGCATTCGGAAATCTGCAAGTAACGTAAAATGTATTTAAAAGAACAAATGGACTGAGAATACAGACAGCCAAATTTCTTCTTCCAGGCATTTCTGGATGAGAGGAAAAAAGCAGGGTTAGTTTATAGAACTAGCAATGGCAAGTGATGGAAATTGGGGGCACATACAGTACATAAGCAACCATAACAAGTGTTGTCGCTACAGGGGTCAATAGGGATTCTCTGTTGGTAGAGAAAGTGGTAGATTTGCACAAATCTCTAGTTCTCTCTTTTTATTCATCAGCAGGCAGAGTATCATCTGTTGGCCCTAGTTGTAAAAGTGAATATGATTGCAATATGACATATTTCAGTAAAAAATAAACTCCATACGAAATATCCTTTTCCTTTATAAAATATTATTTTTATTAATATGTAGTTGTTCCTGTTCTTAGCCACAGGAGGGGAACATTTCACTTAGAAAGATTCCATGTAAAACATTTTAACAAAGTCCAAAATGATAAAGGTTAATTCAAGACAAAGAAGGAAACAAGCACAACGCTGTGTCCTCTCTCTGCAGAACCTCTCATACTGACAGCTCTCAGTGTGAGATGTTCTGCAACTTTCAAGGGCTGGCTGACAGTAGTGTGTGGCACCTCCACCCCCCATTGGGACAATAATCAATAGGGAATTCTCTTCAATCAGATTATTGTCCCCGAGCCTGTCTGGGACGAGAATCTGAGGTTTTAAAAATCTGTCTGTACCACACACTAGAGCGATTTTTGGCCCAATCCATGATAATTGTAGGATCACTCTACTGTGTGGCCAACTTAACTATTTACTTAACCTCTCTCTATGGCTCTCTATCTCAGCCATCTCAAAAGCATTACACAGTTTTATAACTGGGTTACTTGTAATGCTATACATGGTAATAGGGGCACAATGGTTATGGATCCTTCAGGCTAACGTTGATGTGAAACTATGGCTACTGCACAGTGGCGTAACTTCATAGAAATTACCCAGTGGCAAAATAAATGTTGGTGACTTGGCCCTTCCCCCTGTGACCCCAGCTCCCTCCCATGATCTCTGCCCCCATCAAATGGATGCAGGGAGCTTGGTATCGATCCTTCCCTTGGTAGCTTCTGATGCAACGATTTGAAGCTGCAGGGAGAGACATAGACCCTGAGCTCCCTGCATTACGGATCCATCTCATACTTAGGAGCCACTGATTTCTTGTAAATAATCCATGGCTCCCATATCCTATGAAAGTCAGCCGCTGCAGGTTCAGTGGTGGCCCTGGACTGCCAGTTACAAGGGGGAAGTGCCCACTTCAGGACTGGTACACAGAGGCCAGGGCCTCCATTGTGTCCACCACTGCTGCTGCACCCAACTAACCCTTTGTACTGAGGAGAGACCGTATATAGGGGCAAGTTGAATTTTAAAAATAGGCAATCATAATTGGCATGTAGAGGCCTGCTTTTGCTGAATGACGTAGAAATGTATAATGTGAATATATAATTCACTGAAACAATATACATCATATTTTACTGCAGTCATAAAAAGAGTTTCTATTGCTCTTTATGGCAGCAACACATTGTCCTATAGTGCCTTAATTTACACAGAAAAACTTAAGTAAGTTTCAGAGCAATACTGTATGGCATAGGAAAGAGATTTCTTAACTTGAAGTTTACTACTCTGACTTTACAAGTTCTCACAAGCTCAGCGGGGATGGAAAAATTTGTTATAAAAAACCAACAAGAGAGCAAGGAATCGTTAAAAAGAAAGGGTTTGTAGCTATGATACTGTGGATTACATTTCATTATACCAATCTGTAAGCAATGTTTTATATTTGTTACAAGAGAGTAGAGGTATATAGTAACCCTTTAAAATATTACAATGAAGGATGAATTTTTCTATTTCCATAACCTCATTATTTTACATGGTAATACAACCTGTATATTCATTCAAGGTTCTTGCCTGTATTCAAGAGTGTGTATAGACAAGAACCTTGAAAGAATATACAGGCTGTAATCTGTTATCTTGCCGATCACATGATAACCATTGAATAACTTCAACATCAAACCAGTGTGTACTGACCCAGGATGCTGCAGAATTATCTGAAGCAGCATCAAATGGTGGGATTTGATTTTAAGAACAGGCTAATTTCTGTGATCAGCAATGTCCAGATGTCAGTGGAAATCTTCAGTGTGTACACCGTTCAGACCTTTGGTTCAACAATTCCCATTTATGTTGGTGACTTGGCCCTTCCCCCTGTGACCCCAGCTCCCTCCCATGATCTCTGCCCCCATCAAATGGATGCAGGGAGCTTGGTATCGATCCTCCCCTTGGTAGCTTCTGATGCAACGATTTGAAGCTGCAGGGAGAGACACAGACCCAGAGCTCCCTGCATTACGGATCCATCTCATACTTAGGAGCCACTGATTTCTTGTAAATAATCCATGGTTCCCATATCCTATGAAAGGCAGCCGCTGCAGGCTCAGTGGTGGCCCTGGACTGCCAGTTACAAGGGGGAAGTGCCCACTTCAGGACTGGTACCCAGAGGCCAGGGCCTCCATTGTGTCCAGTACTTCCACCACTGCTACTGCACCCAACTAACCCACCTTATCTGAAGCAGCATCAAATGGTGGGAGTTGATTTTAAGAACAGGCTAATTTCTGTGATCAGCAATGTCCAGATGTCAGTGGAAATCTTCAGTGTGTACACCATTCAGATCTTCGGTTCAACAATTCCCATTTATCTGCCTGCAGTAGTCCCACCTTGGTGGAAGTGAATATCGCTGTAGCAGTGGGTTAAGGGGACAGATCTGGCAGAAGTGTTTACAACTGTCTCTTTTTCAAAATTGTCACTATAAATTGGGACTCAAATCTTTATAGTCAGGGTCGCCATCATCAAATGCAGGGCCTGGGACCCAGCTGCGTGGCCACCGTCCCTAGTGACATCACAAAGGGGCGGGGCCCAACAGTCATGATTTAACAGCGGGCTGGTGCGCAGGGAAGAACTTCCCTGTGCATTGGCCCGGCTACTGAATAGCGCTGAGCAGCAAGTATTGGCGGTAGGATACCGTCGATACCTGTTGCTACAGAGCTAGGTAAGTATCGACGTGCCCCCATCAGGTCCAGGCCCGGGACAATAGTCCCGGCTGCCCCCTCCCTCCTCCGCCATGAGGATAGCTCTGTTTATAGTAATAAAGATTTTTTGTAATTGTGCAATGACTGAAGTGACCATCACACCATAATGTCTGGAGGAGCTGCTATCTGGGACTAAAGCAGCCTCCTCTCAGAGGCTTGTGGCAATATAATGACCTGTCCCGTAACTGCTCTGCACTTTTTGGAGAAAAACCCTGATTAAAAAAAATGAATCGATCATTTCTTCTCTGTCCATAGTGCAAGTTAGTCCTGTTAGTGTGTAACCTGACCTATGTGGTGCCAGTTCAAGTTAAACCGTCCACAGTATGGATGTGATTTACTTCAAAGTTTATGAATGTGATGCCGTTTGGACACCGCCTTATTAAGGTTTACATTGTTTTTGGGTGAATAACTTTTATGAACAAAGCAAGAGATTTTTGTAAACATAGAATAACAGCTTGTGTCAGAAAGCAAATGTATTTTTGGAATGCATTTATTGAAGAAGCAATTACCTCCCATTATTTACGGCATATCTCTTCCCTACATCCAGTGGAGAAAGACACTTTGTGGGCTGAACCGACAGTTAGCATAAATTAATGTCAATGCACTAGGAATCAGTAAAGTACATTTCCATGCAATTTTGATAATGGCTGATGTAATCTGTGTTTGTCAGTCTAATATATCTCTTTCATCCAGTAAGAAGTCCCACAGCTGTATGAAGATTAGCAAAACACAATCAGAATTGCCATAAATGCAAATGATGTCTATATATGAAATGATATGTAATAAGCAATTACCATCTCATTGTAATTCAGAGGAGATATGACATTTCGTATGCTGTAAACAATTGTTATAGTAGGTGGGAAAGCTTTTATTGAGTAAATTTAGCTGTAAGACAAAAAACATTCAATAAAATAAAATTCCATAAGCATAAATTCTTGGAATCTAGGAGTCTTATTAAGGCTTCTTACATTGACACCAAGTGCTAGATTTACTAAACTTAAATGGAAAAGTGGAGATGTTGCTCATAGCAACCAATGAGATGGTAGTTCTCACTTTCCTATTACATACTAGAGAATGTCAACTAGAATCTGATAGGTTGCTATGGGCAACATTCCACTTTTCTGCGGGTTAGTAAATCTGGCCCCAAATATAAAGAGACATTTGAAACTTTATCATACAAACTCCAAAATTTTGACCATTATGGTTGGATCCCTAATGGACGTGTTCCGATAAGCATTACAGACAAGTTATACCATCTCTCAAATTCAGCCCTATCATGGAGTGAGATTGCTTTCACTCAAAAAAATGGTGGAATTACTAGTTCACAGATGTATCTTTAATTGGATACACACACATGCAGTTTATGCGTTTAAAGATCTGAACAGCTATGTAGTATAAAAGAGAGTCCATAACCAACTACGTATTTGGTGCATTTATCTTAGCACTGATTTGTAGATTGTAAACTAACTCTAGCATTTCCGTCTATCCTCTTGTACATACCTGGGTAATGTACGGCCCGCAGGCCACATACGGCCCTTTGGCAATCTCAGTCCGGCCCGCATATTTATTCCAGTCACACGGCTCCCCCCCTTAATCTCTCAGACACAGCACCCGCGGCTCTCCGCCCACAGGCTCCTTGCACCACACACTGTGCTGTATCGCTAGGTCACAAAGACCCTGCGATGCAGCTTAACAATTGAGGCCCAGTGACTGCCCGCGAAGTGCTCAGTGTAACATCGTAGCTCTGGATCAGGCCCTTCCTGCCTAAACTTCGGGGTGCTTTAGAGATCCTGCCAGACCGGCATCCAGTCCTCTTTGACCTACACTACAATTCATAAAGTTACATAAATATTTACGGAATATTCTTAAACTTCTGATTACCAGTAGCATCTTATCAAAATATATCATTTGCTGCTTTTTATAGTGGGAGAAAATTAATATTGAGCATAATTAAGTTCAAGTTATCATTGGTTCGGCCCTCCAACACAGTTCAGATTTTTCATGTGCCCCCCTGTAGAAATTAATTGCCCACCCTTGCTCTTGTACCATCTCATCTCTGCCCCCTCTGCATTGATACTTGAATTGTCATGTATTTTTGCTTTGCTATTAACTTTAACGTTATTACGTTTACTACCCTGTATGCCTTGTTTATGTTTTTTATACAAAATATAAATTTAATGTCTATGGACCAGATTGACAACTAAGACTGAGTTATGTGCGGACAGATCTGCATCTAACTCACTCACCCTGCCCCTATACTGCCCCCCCCCCCATTTTTGGTACCTAATTGGCTACCTTATGTTACCGTTTATTGTTTCCTTTTTTCCTTCTTATGCACTGACAATGCCTTTCCCTGCTACAGCTTTTTGTGGCAGCCTTCATACATATACCTCCGACACTCCGACATGATCCATTCAGTTAGGTACAACAATCGCTCCTGAGCTTCCAACTGTCACTCACCTGGTTTAAATGAATTAATTGATATTTAAAAAACTATTTGCCTCTTAAACAAACAAAGGAGATTACCATAGTAACTGACAGTTGGAAACTGAGGAGACTGATTTTACCAATCTAGCATTTTTTTTTATATTGAATATCTTTGCCATTATGTATACACAGAAATTCTTATTGCTCTTCAATGTGGCAGCATATTGTTTGACATTTATCTACAAAGTATCCGATATACTGAAGTCATCTAACTGGATTTAATAACTGCAACTTAAAGGGACTCTATTTATACAACTTGATGCAGAGTTTCTGTCTATCTTAATGTTTTTTTATATTGTCTTATTCTTTTACTTTGTGTTATTTCTGTGCGTTTTGAATAAACAGATATTGGACCTGCGCTGCTATTTCTATTTCTTGTTTTTTTAAATTGTTGGGAAGTATCTTCCTTTTGGAGCAGCAGTCCATAGCAACCAATCAAATTCTAGCTGGTATTTTCCAGTATGTAATATGAAAGTGAGAGCTAGAATCTGATTAATTGCAACATCTCCACTTTTTCTTTTTCCACTGCTTAGTAAATCTGGCCCCTGGAATTAATTCTAAGACTGGTTGAATAATTCTGTTACCTCTTTAGCATCTCTTTAAGCTCTTGAACAGAAATAATTGAACAAGATGAATTGTTAAGTTGATCTGCCATAAACTTGTCACTCTCTGCAAGACCTCTACACTAAAGCTGGGTACACACTGTAGAAATATCTGATGATTATCCTTTAAATCACAGGATAATCATTAGATAGCTTTCAAATCGTTTGAGTGTGTACTGTCCAACGATGCAGAGAATCATCAGCAACGTTAGGTCTTGATTTTTAGCAGCTCCTAAAATTCACAGATCAACGATGTTATGATCTGTGGTTTTGTATGTGTGTCTGCTTACCAGTGAGGACTTCTGGGACCGATCCAGTGTAAAATCGTGCCAGTGTGTACAGCTGCAGGATCTTCAGATAAACATGAGTTTTTTGGGTTTTTTTTTAAACATTGTTTATATTTTGTTAGTGTGTACCCAACTTTAGGATCAGATCCAGACCTGTGGCAGCAGAGATCCAAAATCAGTTCCCTACTGTATCCTAACTCCCACGGCTTGGAAATCTTGTTTGGACATAAGGGCTTAAAACAGCTATTACTGTACAGTCTACATAGATTCCCCTTACCACTTCGTGTACTCGCTGTTTGCTTCATGCCCATCTCATCTCACTGTCAGAAAAGCTTCAGAGCTGTATTGGGTGTCTGAAGGGCACACATGCGATGTTGCCAAATGTGGGTGTTTTCTGCATACAAATAGTGGATAACATCTACATTTTGGAAATTTGGATCTGGCCCTTCGTTTTTAGTGATATTATACCTCCTTTTTGTCTTTTAACTTTGGAGATTTTGTCCCCTTTTTTTAACTGAGTGGGCCATTTTTCCTAAGCTTGGGCCTTTGCAGCTCTAGTAACCCTTTTAGCCTACTTCTGTTATTCCATACAGTGCATATCTTTTAACAATAGGTTAAAGAAGGTTGCAATTTTTTTACTAGTTCATATTACCCTTAATATGTGGGAGATCAATCTTTGGACACTCTTGAGGGTATTTATGTAAAATTGGTTTTATTATTATGTTAATATTTCTAAATGTGTTTATAATTAAGATAATCACATAATCATATAAGGGTTAACTTGTAAAGTTCGTAATCTTTCCTATTCACTTTGAATGGGTCACAGCAGGCTGAAGTAGATAAAGCATTATACTGTACATTGTTTGGAAAAGTGGAGATGTTTCCCATAGCAACCAATCGGATTCTAGATCTCATTTAACTATTACATACTAGAGAATGTCAGCTAGAATCTGATTGGTTGCTATGGGCAACACCCCCACTTATCCAAAAATCTGGCCATAGTGTTAATGATGTCCTTTTTTTAACATTTTAGTAAACGGGACGCTGTAGCCTTAGAAGCAGAATTATTGGAAGACTATCGCTTTGGAAAACAACAATTAGTTGAAATTTTGGGACACAGCTGTGCATTGGCAGTGACAAAGGTATGTACTTTAATAACCACTATAAGGCTCTTAAACGTTATTACATGGTACTATTTGAATGTTTTGTTCCCATATCTAAATAAATTCAAGACAATCTAAAAAGCTATTTTAAACACATGGGACCGGATTCACACTTACGAGTGTGACCAGTTGGTGCAGATACACATGTATCTCTCCTGCCCCACCCATTTTTAAGTGCCTAATGGCATTTACGAGTGCCATAGGCAACCGTAAGTCACCATGCGTATTTTGCCTATTAAGGAGAGAAAATTCGCACAGACAATCCCCAGTCATCCCTCCCAGCCTAATTTACATCCCTCACCCCACCCAATTTACCTAATTATCCCCATGGCACGCCTCCTTTCCCCTAAAAAAACAACGTGTTGTCTTTAAAGGCCGCACGTAGTTCAGCTACGTAGATTGCGTAGTCACACTGACTACACATGCCCAATGGCAAAATCATCCAATTACACACCTAAGAAGCCTCTGCTTCTTAGGTGTGAATCAAGGCCATTATTATATTAGCTGCTAATACTGGACCTGATTCACACTTAAGAAGGCTTAGATTCTTAATTATACGCAACTAGTAGCAAGGCGTCTCCCCTGACACTCCACCGGTTTTCAGCTTCTTTACCGACTTACGAATGCCATAGGGCTATCTTATCTTTAGGTTCTTAGTTGTGTGTGTAGGGATTCTAATTAAGAACATTTCTGCCTAACCGCGCCTAGATTTTCTCATTTAAACGCCTCCCTCCAACCAATCTTCTTATCTTCATTCTTAAGTTTTCCTGATATGCCCCTTCCTTCTTAAGTCACCAAGAACCTAGAAGAAATAGTATCGTAATGGTGATTCAGAGCTGTCCCATTCTTAAGTCCTACGTAAATTAAGTATGTTAGATTACTACGCATGCGCAGTATATCCCTTCTTAAATATATGCACCTAAAAAGCATCATTTTCTTAAGTGTGAAGCAGGTCCACTGTGTCTAAATAAAAATACATTTCTTAATTATTACAGTGTGGCCTACAGTGGCAGGTAGAAACAGATAGCAGGGGGTGTGCCTGCTACAAGGCTAGGCAGAGAAGGGGGCTCGTGTCGCCCATCCATTCTGTACCCATGGAGGATATTGCAGAGGCTGTCATCCGCTGGCAATTAATTTATACTCCGAACTCATAGGACCAGATCCTGAATTAAGTATGATTTCATACACATATGTCCATGTAAATCCTCTTGCATGCACAGACCTTCCATGTTCTGACACCTACCTTAAATGTTACCCACATAAAATGGGATAGTTGAGTAATGGTGAATTATATGTAAGGGCTTAACAAGGCCCTTACTGTATGATTTCCATACATCCACTGTCCACCATGTGTCAGCACAGGCACATGCTGCTTTCCTTATGTGGAAAAGGCTTCATTGCATAATTCTTGGTCCAGCTCATAGACTGAGCACTGTCTAAACTGCAACCACACTGTGTATGTGGTTTATGGCGCTCAAGTTAAAAGAAAAAAGTAAGCATTATCAAGTCCTATCCCACGCTGAGCACTGCTGTCGATTACCGCATCGCAAACAGGGGTGTAGCCACAATGCTTAAATTTTCATTAAAATATCATTTTAGCAAAGAATTAACTAAGCTTTAATTTATTTTATTCCAGATTCTCTATTACTGTGCATGTATTTGCATACAATCTGTATACCTATTATTCTTTTTTTATGTTTGTGCGTGTGTGTGTGTGCGTGTGCATGTGTTTTTCATTTAAGAAAAAATGATTTTCTATTCTGTCAAGTAAACGTTGAATAACAGATATCCTCTGCCTTGGCAGGTCTATCCATTAAAAGCACTTCCTAAAAAACAGCCAACAGTTTTGGTAATTTGTGGTCCAGAACAGAATGGTGCTATTGGCCTGGTTTGTGCACGAAATCTACGCTCCTTTGTAAGTAACCTTTTCAACAATTAAATTAAGTAGAAAATAATGACCAATAAATTATTTTGAGGATATTGCAAAACTATTTGATATGTGAAGTTTAAGGCCTTGTTTTCCTGTGAAGTGCTGTAATATACTCTACAGGCCGGATTTACTAAGGGCGATTTTGCCTAAATCCAGGGGCGGAACTACCATTGGTGCAACGGTACCGGGGTCCATGCTGATACAAGGACCCACAGTTGTCATCATCGCACCGCTGAAGCTCCCCTCCAAGCTATCTGGGATATCATCAGGACCAAAGCATATTTTTGTACATGGGCCCACAACTTGCTAGTTCTGCTTTGCCTAAATCGCCTGCTTTTCAGCAATTTTCGCAGCACTTAATAAATCACCGTATTTACAAAAGAATAAATCGCAGGTTTTTTTGTTTTCTTTTTAAATTGCCATGTACTTAATCGGCATGGGGATTTTTTAATGTTAGACATATAATTCGCCGGATTTAAGCATCGCTTAGTAAAATCGCGGAAAAGACGCCTTTAAAAAGCGCCATTGAAATGCACCTGCTGTGAGTGTCTCTTTGAAGTAAAGCGACACTCACTTTTATTAAAAAACACATTGAAAATTATAATAAGATATAAAAGTTATAAAAATAGTTTAAGGTGTTTAAACTTATAAAAAATAATACAGCGGCATACTATTAATCCTTAGCATGCTGCGGCATATAGTACTACAAGGCCCAGCATGCCCATGTTTTGCATACTTTGCCTTATAGTATCAAAAGTGGAAGCATACCTAGGGTTAATTGCATGTTGCTGCATACAGAATGGCTCCGTTCCCAAAAAAATCTGCCCCCGTTCATATAAAAATAACTGTATGTGGCCCCGTTCATATTCTGAATAAAGAACATGGCCCCATTAGCATAACAATTACATTACATGGCCCTGTTCCTATCATAACAATAGTATATGGCCCTGTTCATCTCATAGCAATAGTATATGGTCCTGTTCATCTCATAGCAATAGTATATGGCCCCGTTCATCTCATAGCAATAGTATATGGCCCCGTTCATCTCATAGCAACAGTATATGGCCTCGTTCATCTCATAGCAATAGTATATGGCCTCGTTCATCTCATAGCAATAGTAAATGGCCCCGTTAATCTCATAGCAACAGTATATGGTCCCGTTCATCTCATAGCAATAGTATATGGCCCCTCTTCATCTCATAGCAATAGTATATGGCCCCTGTTCATCTCATAGCAATAGTATATGGCCCTGTTCATCTCATAGCAATAGTATATGGCCCCTGTTCATCTCATAGCAATAGTATATGGACCCGTTCATTTTACAGCAATACTATATGGTTTTTGGAATGCTATACACATTTTTTTACGGGGGCACGATGTGCGGTGATTTTTAAAGTTAATAGCCATGATTTAAAGCACAAAATCGTGGCGATTTAACCAGAGAAAAATCACCAGCATTAAACGCCCCTTATTAAATCATGTGATTTTTTTTTTTAATCGCCGGAAAAATGCGGATATGGCTGGCGATTTATAATCACTACCCAAATCGCCTCTTAGTAAATCTGGCCCTACAAATACTTAGATACTGCTGCTGACTCCTATGCCAATTAATTTATAATAGTGGCTAAAAGGCAGCAGAGTGCATTGGACTCCGAGACTTGTCAAGTATGACATAATAATTAACCAATATTATTGTTCACGTCTACTATATACGCAGTCTTTGCAGTCATGACTTATTGTTTTCAATGTGTAAGACATTTTTCATTGACTAACATGCTGTGAATTGATACTGACCATCTGGTGGTTAGTTGCTATGTGTTTCCTCACCTTCATGCTTTGCAGATGAAAAAATAAAATAAATATAACAAAAACAAAGAATAGTTGTCATTTTCATACTATATATGTTTAATGTATCTCATGTCCAAACTACAAATATATTAACTACTAATATGACCAATATGAGAGCACCCTACTCTGTAAGGGTAATCAGAGATATAACTGTAGGAATGTATAATATGCATGCTCCAGTTGAAGCAACTGTGTCAGCTTGTTTAACATGTAACTAGGAAAATTTAGTGTTCACAAGGGAAATGACAGATTGTAGAGAAATAGAGCAGAACACAGGATTTTGAGATTAATAGAACTATAAACCTTTAACTCCGAACCTGTTTCTGTCACTTGCTTGTTCTTAATATATGGTAACGAGAACATATTTTCTATCATACTCCTTATCTTTCCATCTATACGCTTTTTTTTTACCAGCATACTCTCATTTACTGACATGGTTATAGCAGACATTTACTATGCTGGTTAAGAGGTATCTCCTGGGTGCACAATACCAGAATAAAACATAAAGTTTTTTTTATACACACGTAAAATCAAAATTATTTTAAACTTGTTAAATCTCAGAAAAGCAAACTGTGTGTTATTTTTGTGGAGCTCAAGAGCTCAGATATGAAGGTACATTTTTTATAGTTAGTCCACCAATTACATGTGCCTTTTCAGCATATAACAATGTATATTTTTTTGTGAGTATATTCATATCCACTTAAAGCATTTTATATATTAGCTCCTAAAGGAGTGAAGCATTGCTGTGCAAGAATTGTGTATATACACTTTATAATTTACAGTTTCCTTATCCGAATGCAGCTGTATATCTACACAAATGTTATATTATTACATACAGGTATCGATTTTTTTTTAGCCTGCCATAGTGATGACAATATAATGTTCCTAAACACAATGTGAAGCATTTATATTCTACATTCTATGACTGTGTAGCTCTTAACTGAATTAACTGGTTTTATTTACTGATATGATTATACTGTTTTGTTTTTCATTACTTTTAGTTTCTGTAATTCTCCAGTACTAATTAGCCTACATGTCTCAAATGCCGACTTTCGGTCTGACATCTAAGAAGGGGGTAGGCAATTATTCCCATCTGAATCCACCCCTTTGTGGAAGAGAAATAAAGAATAGAAGTTTATTCTTATATTTGATCCTGTGCAGATACATTTTGTCTCATTTTATTATTTAGAAATCTAGAAAGTGACAGCAGACAAGAGCCACATGGTCCATCCAATCTGCACAGTTGTTTATTTAAAAATATACTGACCCCAGACCCTATTTACCCTCTATTTGAGATTTAGGATATCCTTATATTTGCCCAAGCATGATTAAACTGTTTTACTGTGTTAGACTCAACCACCTCAGGTGGGAGGTTATTCCACTTATTAACCAGTTGCAGTCTCCGGTACAATAGGTTACTACTTTTTGGCTGTCTATATTTCGGCCATTTTAGAATTTTTTTTATGAATGGGTGAGTGTGGCGATTGGCATACTCGCCCATTCATTTTTGAAAACCCACCAGATGACAGCTACGGAGAGGTAAGTAAACTCTCCGGAGCATTTTATTATTAGAGGGGAAGTTAGGGTTAGGACCATAAAAGGGGAGGATTAGGGTCAGGCTGCGAGGAGGGGGGTCTTAGGGTTAGGCTTTAGAGAAGGGAGTATTATGGTCAGGCTAGGGAGAAGGGAGGGTTAGGGTCAGGCTGCAGGGAAGGGAGGCTTAGGATAATGGAAGGGGAGGGTTAGGGTTAGAATTAGGGGAAGGGTTGGGGTTAGTTTAGCCACTCACCTTTTGGAGCACCGTGTTAGGTGCTCCAGGGATCGATTGCTATGCCTCTTTGAGGCAGAAGCAATCAATATCCCAGCCAATTCAAAACTGACTGGGAGAGAACGGCCCTATCGAAATAGGGCCGTTCTTTGTGGGGACCCACACCCCTTATCAACTACCCTTTCAGTGAAGTAAATTTGCCACACATTTACTCTAAACCAACCACTCTCCAATTTATACACAGGTCCTGATTTGGTTTTGGAAGGTTAATATAGTAGCAGAAATTCCTGTACTTTCCCTTATTTACTTTATATGAGCAATTCTTACTATAATAATACTGGCAGATTACACACACCTGGGATTCCAGGAAGCAGGTGCAAACTTACTGGGACACAGCTGGGAGATCGAGTATTGGAATGCGGTAATGTGCTAAGAGCAGTACTCTGTTTAATTAGATTAGCTTTACTAAATAATTTACCAGATAATGTTTAATTTGGGGAAATATGGACTATTTTACAGATGGTTTCTAAACACTGTTACAGAGGACATTTTCTTGGCAGGCACCTTAACATTGTTGTTGAAATGGTGCAGTATTATCCACACATTGGTCACATATATTTTTCTGAATGAAATTGAATATGTTCAGAAGAAGCTGTGATTTATGAGACACTGGAGGGTATCAGAGGGGCATTTATTCTCTACCTGTCCAGCAGAGGGCAGCAGCACAAGCACACCCATTGTGTGATTGATCTAATATTAAACGCTAGATAAAAAGACAGATGCAGTGTGTCTGGTCAATATCAGCAAAATATCACCCTTTCTCTATATGTCAGGAGAGGAGGAGAGGAAGATAGAGCAGCAGATGTGTGTTTGGAGACTGACCTGTAAGAACAAAGTAGCATTTGATAAACTTGCATATAAAATACCCCATCAAATCCACTATACTGACCTAGAGAAAAGCAGAGAAAGGAAGATATATCAGGGGTCACTGACAAAAGAACACCATACTGAGAAATCTTAATATTTAATCATTTAGATTTACAATACTACATTTTAGTTTTCTGAAATAGTGTATAACTTATAAATTTAGCTGTTGAAATTATTTGGAATGAATAACATTTGGCTAGTAATGGTTTTCTTTGTTTAAAAGCCCCATGTTTTGCCTTTGCCATGTTTCTGTTTGCGGAGACCTTCTCTGCATTAGTGGTGCTCTGCAGCAGCCTGTCTAGAGTAACCTGGTACGAGAGGTTAGTGCTGCATTTGTGGGGCCACACCATTCAAAATAAAATTCTGACACTTCGAACAGGACAAACAGAGTGGGCCAGATGCAGATTAAGCTAAGAGGAGGCTAACATACAGAATTTGGTATTTTACATTCAATACATGCAAGGGAAGTGCACACCACCTGCCCCCTCCTCACACATATGGGCCTTGTACATACAAAACCCTACCTTAAATATTCTGCATGTACGGAATGGAGGATTGTATGTAAGGACCTTGGAAGTCCCTTACTTTAGTATTTGCATTCCTATGCCCACCCACCATGCGTAGCTCGTATTCATGGTGAGTAGGCCCTTCCCATCATTGGAGACTGAATTCCACATGGAACACAGCATTCAGCGGTTTCTTTCCGATGCAGAATTCATGGTACTGCAAATGCACAGTACCAACTGACAGCTGACTTACACACATAACTTGCGTAAGTCAGCTGTCTTTATTAATTCAGGACCCGGCCTGGCATCTTTAATTAGATAAGGATTAAAACAATGGGGTGTAACACGAAACGCCACCAAATTTAGATGGCAATTAAAGATTATGGCCAATAGCTTGGAAACTGTCTTTAGAACTAATGGAAATTCGGTGACAATGTAAAATGTTGGGTTTCTGACTATGTATTTAATTTATTTTGATATTACATTCTGCTATCAAGTTTTGTCTAAAGACTTAATTTCAATTTATCATACAAGTGTGTTTAGTGTTATTATTGTAACTGGCAGGTTTCTAATCTATCAAAAGACATGTCCGGCACTCCTTACAAACATTATATAACACTGTGTCAGCACATTAAAAGAAGGTTTAGTTCACAATATAGCTATATTGGGTTAAGCTCACCTGCCCAGCATCAAGGCACCAGCTGTATATACACTTTATATACACTTGCACACATTATATATATATATATATATATATATATATATATATGGCCTTGTGATTTTTTTGTTACTGTTACTAGCTTTACTTTGGGAGCCTGACCCCTCCCCAATATGGCTGCTGCACACTGTTCAAATGTCAGGAGTGTCTTAACACAGACCTCCTGAGTACATATATAGAAGATGGCTAGGG
>WWET01000793.1:398138-410225 GCA_011038615.1 Limnodynastes dumerilii | reverse complement strand
AAGTCCTGCCCCCCTGCCTAGCAACACTAGTATACTAGTGTTGCTAGGCACAGGAAGGGACTTGATGACGCAATTTGCAGCATCAAGCCCCGTCCCGACCCCTATTTCGACCCCTATTTCAAGTCAAAAGCCAGTCAGTATGAGCTAGGGGGCGGAGCCTAATGACGTGCTTTTCATAAATCGCGTCATTAAGCCCCGCCCCCTGCATGCGTCGCACGCTTCTCTCCGGGATCTCCCGGAGGGAAGCTGACAAAAGTCGGCATGTATGCGCTATACTAAAACAACAGAGATCTTGAATACACACTTTAGACATCACTCCTCGCATGACTGGACCAATCCGAGGTAGACTAAATGAACAATTCTTCTTATCGGACACCATCTTGAAGCTAGCTGGGTGGAGATGCCACAGTGGGATGCTAACATTATTGTTTTCTTCAGCAATGCAGGATGAGTCAGCAAATGCAGTGAAAAAAATGTGTTTGTTTGTTATAGTCTTTTATATTACCTTTAAGCATCAAAATGATATTAAAAACCAGGGTAAGATGGAAGGATTGCTTGATTTCTCTAACAGTGTCCACATTCAGGACCATGTCCTACCTAATGATTTCCCTCTCATTTGTGTCTACACACAGGACCATGTCCTACCTAATGACTTCTCTCTCATTTGTGTCCACATACAAGACCATGTCCTACCTTATGATTTCTCTCTCATTTGTGTCCATACACAGGACCATGTCCTACCTAATGATTTTCCTCTCATTTGTGTCCATACACAGGACCATGTCCTACCTAATGATTTCCCTCTCATTTGTGTCTACACACAGGACCGTATCCTACCTTATGATTTCCCTCTCATTTGTGTTCACAATGCGTGATTGCATTTCTAGCACTTTTGTATTATTCATATGAACACACGTTCATCCTTTCTGATTGGAACACATTCTACCCTATCCAGATTTAAAATCAATTAGATTTCCAACAGCTTCTGACACAAGGGTAGGGTTGAGCTCTTGATCTACAGGATATACGTGAAAACGCTTTGTTTACCGATGCAGACATTTGAACCCCTGCCATTTTAGGTCTGGATGAGTCAGGAAAGTTGACTTTCAATGTAAGTGGAGTGGTTAGCAATGCTTATAGAAAATTTAGAGTTAATTTAGAGTTTAGGCTGCGCTAAAACACTGCAGCTGCAAAAGGAAATAGGAGGACCCTACAGCCTCAAGGTAAACAAGATAAAATGTAAAAAAGGTATCCCTTTGATAACGCTGTGCAACTATGCATTAAATAAATAAATACTGTTATATATAAACAAACTTAAAAGTAAGGCCAGGTGTGCATAAATAAAAAATCAAATATAACAAAATACTAAACAAACTGTCATTATTAAAATTGCTTCAGAATGTCCATATCACTCAACCAGAGGAAACCGGCAGAGTCCGATGGAAAAAAAGCTCTCTGTGCCCGCTGGTGGACGGAAGAAAGCCCGGGAGCTGTCCACGATGGAGATAACGGGGGGAACTGTAAGAAGATACCACCGGATCAAGACTTCTGTGCTGTGAACTCTTATCACCTGCGGACGCGTTTCGAGTGGGTCGCCTCTTTCTCAAAGTGGTGATTCTCTTGAAACGTATGTCGGTATTTAAAGCCCGCCAGCTGATTTAATCAATTAAAATCATGCACACCTGACGACTCATTAGGAATCAATTGCGTCTGTTTGCTTTGTTTTTAAGCTTTGCAAGAAACTAATATCAACCGTGGGGATATCAATATAAGGCATCTGGCTTTAAAGTGAAAAGAATGGCCCGACATACATCAAGATAAAAACAATACACGTGCACAACTTAATGTTATGTGAAAATAATACACCAAATGCACATAAACAGACAATTTCATATATTAGAAAAAGAAGAAAGATATACACGGCAATACAATTTATATAGAGGGGTAATCAATGTACAAATTTTGACACATAAGATATAAGCAGCAATAAAATACTAACATGGGAAGGAGTTGTCTACATCAAAAGTCGGATGCTATTGCTCTACAATTTCATACATTAAAAAACAATAAAACAGAAAGAAAAATATCTACAGCAATCCCATGTATATAGAGGGGTAATTGAATTTCAATGTTTGAAACATAAGATATAAGTAACAATAAATAACTAACATAGGATGGAGTTACTTACATAAAAGTCGAATACTATTTATCTACAATATATCACCCACAAAATACTGACAGCTATAAAAATTCCATATAATTAATTAAGAACCTCCAATACTTCAAACAATTAAATAGGGAAAAACTTATGGAAAAAACTTATAACTTGGAACTCCAAAGCATAAAATCAAGACCCATTTGATGTCTATCATGTTTTAAAATTATATATGATTTAAAATATAAATTATCTAAAAATGTCTAAAAATAGCCTAAAATGTTCATACAAAGCAGGATCTGAACATATGATTCCCATATCATGGATATATACATATCAGGGAAACGTCATACTACCCTTTATGCTTGTATATAAAAAAACATGAATAGGACATAGATAGGACATAATAATTGTGAAAGAAACAGTCTGTAAAATGCAGTTCTGTAAGATGGGAATTACAATATATTGTAATAGAAGAGGTAATGACAACCAGTTCTCAACAGGTTACTAATACAGATCCAAAAATTAATAAATTCTAAAAGACTAAAATTAATGTACCATTCTTCTTCTGAAAATTGAAGACACAGGATTGTTTTAGCTTTATGTAGGATGCACTATACTTACCGGTTAGGTTCCCTTAGACACAGCTTTTTTAGTCCTTTCAGTGTTATTCCATGTCTTCTAACTAGGAGATATGATGGAAAGGAGTCTTTAGGTTTGACCAGATTTTATATAACTAGTCGTTTCAGATTATGCCATCATTTTAAGGTTCACCACTTTTACCAGTTAGACCCTGTTCCCATAATTTGTTTTAATAGGAAGGAGTCCTTTAGAGGAGACTCAAATTTTCAGAAGAAGAACGGTACATTAAATTTAGTCTTTTAGAATTTATTATTTTTTGGATCTGTATTAGTAACCTGTTGAGAACTGAGTCGTCAGGTGTGCATGATTTTAATGGATTAAATCAGCATACGTTTCAAGAGAATCACCACTTTAAGAAAGAGGCGATCCCCTCGAAACGCGTCAGCAGGTGATTAGAGACTGAGTCCACAGCACAGAAGTCTTGATCCGGCGATATCTTCTTACAGTTCCCCCCCATTATCTCCATCGTGGACGGCTCCCGGGCTTTCTTCCGTCCACCAGTGGGCACCGAGAACTTTTTTTCCATCGGACTCTGCCGGTTTCCTCTGGTTGAGTGATATGGACATTCTGAAGCAATTTTAATAAGGACAGTTTGTTTAGTATTTTGTTATATTTGATTTTTTATTTATGCACACCTGGCCTTACTTTTAAGTTTGTTGATATATAACAGTATTTATATATTTAATGCATAGTTGCACAGCGCTATCAAAGGGATACCTTTTTTTCGTTTTATCTTGGTTAGCAATGCTGTTGCTCAGATGCGGAGATCAAAACACGTCACTGGTAAGTTAGGATCCAATCTACAGTGTACATCATACACAGTCCAAAGAATAAACAAATAACTTTACATACCAATCTATAGTATGACTGAGAGAGGAACCTACAGATAGCACCAGACAATTGCTGGGGGCAGGTAAGTCTTACAGGATTGCCACCCTGAGATGGTGAATGAAAGCTCAGTTCTCCTCCACTGGCTATCATGTTGGGTCCATGCAAACACAGGGAAAACATGGCCTAGATGTGTTATATGCAATTCTGGAGCTTTACTATATGACATAAAGCCCACTGATTTTTTACTACTACTGGCTTGTGTTAGCTATATATGGTAGATGATAAAGACTTTTTAGTAGCTGGTGGAGTCTCACAATTTGTTTAATCCAGCGGCTCTTAACATTTTTTAGGTGTGCATCATTTACTCATTAAGGAGTGAAGTCAAGTCCCACTGACCAGGACCAACCAACCTATCTTCAGTAACCTCTCACTAATTTCTTTCTTCACTGATATCCTTACCACCACATTCACTATGGTCCTGCTATTAGCCTATCAACTCCTTAGTACATATTCTCTCAGATCCATGTTCCCTTCCTCTTGTATATTTGCTTATTTGTGACTTTATCATACTCACTCCCCATATACATTTTACAGATTTTTTTTATGGTTTTCAGATCTACTTTTTACATATGTCAATCAGTTCCTAACATATTTTATTAAATATACACCCTCTAGTCTGGTATCAGTCATGGTTCAAATACAAATACTTTTACACATTGTAAATCCTTATTACCCTTCCTAGTTGACTCAAGTTGACAAGAGAGTGGTTTTCGTACCACCAGTGGAACACGTAAATGAACTTGTCATCACTTCACTGTTCTCTAATTGTATTTAATCTTTGTCTTACTCGCTTTTCTCTCTCGCCAGCTACTGGGTACACTCACTGCCTTAAACTGACAGAGAAATATAACAGTTTATTTGAAGCCCCATCCAAATTCAAAATAACTCATTTTGAGTTTCAGGGAGAAAAGGTGTTTGTTTATTCCCAATATTAATAGCAATTTTGTAACATTAGTGAGTAATTTTCAAATGTAAAATATATTATTATGAATATTACTGTAAATTCAATATTATAATCAAATGCTTAGGCCTATATTTACTAAGCTGCAGAAAAGTGGACATGTTGTCCATAGCAACCAATCAGATTTTAGTTCTCACTTTTCTATTACATACTAGAAAATGTCAGCTAGAATATGATTGATTGCTATTATTGTGCTATCAGTAGGTTCCTCTGAATATGATTGATTACTTTTCCTTTTCCAAAGTTTAGTAAATTCAAATTTAGTAAATCCAATACAAATTCCAAACCTAGAACTATTTCTGTGCACCAGAATACTCACAAAAAGGATGAATTCTGGTGGATTTTAATAGCTCTTTATTTTACAAGTCTCTCTTAAATCTTTAGATTGAAAAACTCATAGCTACTGACGCCAAAGTAAATCCTCAGATCCTATTGCATTTTAGGATTTACTTTGTTGTGCATAGTTGAAAATAAGGCTACCAATATTGAAAATTCCATAGATATTTTCTGTAACTACTGCTTTTTGACTGAAATGAGGAAATGAATGATCATTTTTGGTATTCTAGGGTATATTACTGGCTGTGTCGTATTTATAGAATATCCTATCAGTCTCTAGCTAACCTTATGAAAATAGATTGTATGGGAAGCAATATGTTGTAGCATTCATACTTCCCACCACTAAAAGTAATGTTTGAGAATGTAGTCGGTAGACCATATTCATATTGAATTTTTCACCAACTGCAAATTTATGAAAACCCTGGGTCTTGCCCCAATACTTTTAAGTTTACAAGTGTACTTTCTAGGTGTAAAACTGCAATATAATACATATTGAGCAGTATTACTGGAGGAAACCTAAAAAGTACAGATTAAATTTTTCAAGCAGAGGGTTTAGTCCATCATTAATTACAATGACACAATATTATTTATATTTCCCCTATAATCATTTTTTTATCTCTTTACTTTGACAACAATATACAGCAGTAAATTACCAAAATTTTGTTTAACAACATTGTGAACCAATAGAGTGCTATAAACAAAAGGCTATAGAGCTAAAACCAGTGGTCGAAGTGAAAATTTAGAAGTGGAGGTATGAAAATATAGAAATAATAGAAGTGAATGGAGATTTATTGTTTTTCAATTAAAGCAGTGGGAGAACTAACGGTATGACAACCCCCGTATACCCCCTCACTTCAAGCCCTGGCTAAAACTACAGTGAAACTATTGAATGACGTAATGAGGACTGTTGCATTCTTTTTAATTTGAATTGTAAGAAGAAGAATGACGGGGAAAGGGATAAAAGGGAAAAGGGAGAAAAAAAGAAAAGAGTAAGAGAAGATGAGTTAGGGGAAGTAAAGAACGAGGCAGGAATGAGAGAGAGTATAGATTGGATAAGAAAAATATAAGTCACCTCACATGCCAGGGGGAAGAACAGTTTTGAAAGAAGAGAAGAATAAAGAGTGTAAAGGAAACAAGTTGAATGGAACCTAAGATTGATCGGTTAAAATGTGTGGACCATGGTTTCCAAACCTTATGAAAGGAAGAAATAGTGTTATGTAGGAGTTAGGAATTCCATGGAGGAGTTGTGCCAGAGCCTTTTGACGATAGCTGCCACAGAAGGAGCTGACAATTTCTTCCAATCGCTTTTTGGAGTTTGGCTGTAGAGCATATGTGAATAAGAAGCTTTCAACCCCAGTTTAACAAGATAAGGGGAAGGCTTATATAAGAGAAACACCAGAGGGTCCGTGTCTAAATTTTTTTCCAAAACATTGGATGTTAACGAACAGATTTCAGACCAAAATTGCTTTATTTGGGGGCAGTCCAACCGTATGTGGAGGAAGGATACCCTCGAACCACACTCTCTCCAACATAAGTCAAAAGGCTGATGGAATAAACAATTTATTTTATGTGTTGATTGAAACTTTCGCTAAAGTTTGACTAATCATTGACTATCCCTCCTCGCCAACTCCAGGTCACAGTCCCAGGCAAAATCGAATGGCTCCAATGGAGGGGCAATTGGGCAGACAATATTGTAAAAGAGCATGGAGATAACCCCTCTATCTCCAGGATTGTACAAACAACTACATTCTAATGAAGTGGGTTTACAGACTCTGGGTGCCTTATTTTGTGGATGTAAAACGTTATTAATTTGTGAGAACGCAAACGAGAGTGTAGAGTGAAAGCCAAATTTCTTGCAAAAGTAAGAAAGGGGAATCGGCACAAAATCCCCTACTATGTGGGTGAATCGTGTCAGATCAGCCAACTTCCAAATCTGAGTGTAAGCTGGTAAACATCCCAAGTGAAACTCAGAGTGACGCCAAAGAGGGTTAAATAGGAGGGGTAAGGGCTAAATTAAGCAAATATATATATTGCGCTAAATTAAATCTTTCCCCCAGTGTCTCTGCCAATTACAGTATTTGGTAAAGGGAACTTGAGACATATCATTTCTGTGTGTTCATGTGATGACACAATTTTGTGCAAATTTTTATTTTGTGGGTCTCTAAGCTCAAAATTCAGATATTGCCCACTGATTAGGTTAGTGAGGCTCTCTATGCATGTTCACTTAGCTTCTTTCATTCAAAATAATGTTACATTGTAAAAACAGAATGGAAGTTGCTCAATCCATTTATAGGTATATGTTAAACAGGTGCGTGAAAGGCAGGGGTTCTGCTTGCCACAGAAACAAAAGGAAAAAATAGCCCCAGCACACTGCCATAAACCAGTAACAAATTCTACTGTTCTATCTGTAAAATAAAACACAGAAATGTTCGTTACACATATTTGATCAAATATGGAATAAGCCACCAGCCACCGTCAAGGCCTTTCTGTATATGGTGGTCCTAACTCTAAAATTGAGAGTCCCAATGTTGGGTCCTATATATATGTTTATAAATTGAAAACCAACTTACCTAGGAGACACTCCTTAAAGTCTCCAAAATGGCTGCTGTGAAACAGCTCTCCCTCTCAGCAACTGCTCCCAGACATGCCCACAAACAGAATAAAAACAGAATGGAAGTTGATCAATCAATTTATAGGTATAAGTTAAACAGGTGCGTGAAGGGCAGAGGTTAATGTTACATTGGGCCTGATCCAGAGCTACGAAATTGTCCGATTTCTAGCGAGCGTACGACCGTTTTTTGCGTATTTTCGTACGAAAATACGCACTGCGCATGCTCAGTATGACAACTTCCGGTCGGCTGGACGACATGAGCGAATAGCGGTCGTATTGTGAGCGAAGTGTTCGCTCGAGGGGCGTGCGTTCAGTACGACGGTCGCCTGGGCGCTCATTTTACTACACGGAGGCGGGGATAGACATTTAAATTGTACAGTATGGGCGTGCTAAGCCCGTACGCTCAGCGTATTATGTGCGAAAATTCGTACGGCCGACGGTAGTATCTAGTGTAGGGTATAGCATCCGTAAGCAGGTACTTTTCAATGGGAGTGTCATGGGCGTGTATGTTTATACGCACGTCCGAACGTACGCATTCGCCCGTCGGACGGCACCGTCGTAGCTCTGGATCAGGCCCATTGTGGTTAGCACAGTAGTCTTGTTGTACCTGGAAACCCTTCTCAACACCGAGGACTGATTAGCAATATTTAGTTCAAAAAATTTCTGGGCATTTGTATTGTCTATGGCCACTAGATATTGCTCTACTGTTTCTTTTTCCAAGTCTTTTACTCTATCCCACCTATATCCAGCAGACAGTTAAGCTAGCCATTAACTAGAGCGATGATCGACCCAATCGTTAGCGGCTGATCTAGTTAGTGAACAAGATCAATTTTTATTGTAGTTACACAGCGCTCACTTTGGTCCTTGGCTGCACCTCTTCCATTTATATATAAACTTGCACACATTTCATATATTTGATTAGAAGTGCAGCCTTGTTTGTTTTTTTGTTACTGTTAGTTTACTTTGGGAGCCTGACCACTCCCAAATATGGCTGCTGCACACTTTTCAAACGGCAGGAGTGTCTTTCTTAATACAAAGCTCCTGAGTACATATATAGCAAATGGATAGGGACTCACCTACAGGAGGTGCCTTGATGCTGGGCAGGTGAGCTTAACCCAATATAGCTATATGGTAAACAAAACCTCCTATTTATATTTGTGCTGACACACACATATATATAATGCTATATAATGTTTGTTTGGAGCGCCGATCCTCTCTGGTAGTTAAACATTGGTCACTTTGGTCCTTAGCTGCACCTCTTCATTTATATATACACTTGCACACATTTCATATATTTGTATTTAAATTGAAGCGTGGCCTGTGTTTTTTTGTTACAATTTTTAAAACGCCAGATAAACGCACCAGAAATGCTCTGGTACAATTAATTGGTCTTGTGGCATGTTTAAATCAGGTGATAATTTAAGAAAGTCAATCAGTTTACTGAATGGGTCCCTATTCTTTAAGTGCCTCCCTCTTCTGATTATCGGATTATCGTTCCCAGCAGCAGAGGTGTATGGTGCTGATAATGAGATATTTCCCTGACATCGTCCTGTTTATCAGGACATCCCTTATTGGAGTCGATAATCGATCCAGTGTATGGCCAGCTTTACTCTGATTAGACAAAATGCAGCTTGCTCTGCATCAGCTCACCTTTACCATATCTCCCAACATTTGAAATTTGGAAATAGGGACAAAGGGCCTGATCCAGACCTACGCATGAGAGCGGAGCGTATTATCGCTCCAGCGTAAAAACTTTCACTCCTATGACACTCCCCTTACCTTTACCTCCGTACGCTGCCTGAACCCTACCTTAACTTTTCCCGGCATCAGTACGAATTTTCGTAGCGATGCGCTGATCGTACCGAGCTAAGCACGCCCATACTGTACAATTTAAATGGCTCCCCCCACCTACGTTCCCTAACTCCAGCGTCCGTACTAACTTCGTACTATAAACACGCCCCGACGTCGTAAAATACGCAAATAATACGGACGCCTGAATCGCCGCTACGAAAAGGTCTTTGGTACGACCGGAAGTTGTCACTCTGCACATGCGCAGTGAGTTTTTTCTGCCGAATTTACGCTTACGACCAGCGTACGACCGCTTGCGAGCGTAGGTCTGGATCAGGCCCAAATTGCCATGGTGTGCTAGAGGGGACGTGCCTTGTTGGAAGTGGGTATGTCTTGCACTGAATTGACTTAATTTCACCTTTAGAGCATTGAGACCACAATCAAAATCTTCCTATCTGGCCAAAAGTGAAGCCAAAAAAGACAAACGAGAGGGGCTGGGGCTAAAAGGTAAAAATATATAGTGCTTGGAATGACCTAGCTAAATGATTTATTCACAAATATATAAATTGAAATACACATCTAAACCACCTGATCAAAACAATTGTACACAAATTATGAAGCTTAATTGTCAGCCAATAGTAAACAATTAAATTGGGCCACCATTTAAATATATTCACAATATGTCCTGTGATGAAATCAAAGTTAGTTTGATGAAACGCATCAGAATGTTTGTGGACCAGACTGACACTATACAAAATGAGATGTATCTGGTACTCCTACACCGCCCTGATTAATATTGGCACTTTGCAGTTTAATCACTTGTTCTCCTATACATGGAACATTGAATCGGAGCAGCAGTTCTCTATAGTGTTTCTATTAACCAGCGGGATACTACGTGTGGAGCCGGCCACGCTATCTTCATTCATTGAATACGAGGGGACCCTGTGTCTATCTGTGGAATGTATCATCTGCCGGCGTCTGCCTGCTAATCACCACCATCAGGGAATCTCCTGGCTTCTCTGCGAACAAACTTAAGTCTTTGTCGGTAATTTGTTAACCAGATTGTTTGATACTACTTTTGCGGTTGTTTGCTGGCTAATTATCTGGAAATCTTTAGGCTTCAACACCATCTGAGGTATAATTTATATTGATGAATGACCCTGTAATATCTCAGTTCATGAGTACTAACCTAAGGTTAATATCTACACCTGCATGATATATTTTGTTTTCTTCATGACCATCATTGATTGACTATTTGGAAATAGTAGTGTCCATACTTTGAGAACAGCAGCGGTGTTCCTTGTTTACATTCATCATAAGAGACATTGGATTGATACAATTAATCACCTTACAATGGTTTGCTGATTTTGTTTTTGCTAATATACAGGTGCGGTTGTAATTACATTTGATTAAGAGATATATATTTTATGTTTTTATTAGTAATTTTTCTGGTACCAGAACTTTTTACTTTCTGTGTTTTATATTTGATTGTTAAACAATAAAATTTCTACACCCAGTGGTTTATTTAGTCCAATATTAGGCTCGGTTGTTACAGCGCCAATATCATTTTTCTTTTATATTCACAATACAATCCTCCTGAGGTCAGTCACTGATGTGAAATATTCTCTGTAAAGTGCTACATAATCTGATAGCACTATATAAAAACAGTCCCGCAGTCAGGACAGTGGGACAGTGCACTGAAATTGGGACTGTTGAGAGGTATGCTACATTACTATGAGACATTGATAACTGGCTAAGATGAACTGTATATATCAGTATAGGGTAAGATTCATTCCCTAACTGCTTGTATAAGTCTCACCTATGTCACACATCAGTCATCTTGAATGTATGATCTGTGCTGTCTCTGACCTGTCATTTAGTATAACTTGGCTATAATCAGGGTTGCTGACTCACGAAATTTTGGCCGTTCTCCCAGTATTCCGGGAGAGCCATCAATTCTTTCACAGTGGGCTTAAGGCCATGATTTCATGCAAATCACGGCCTCAAGTCCTGTTCTTAGTGTTGCTATGGACAGGGTGCGACTTGATGATGCAATTTTTGTCATCAACCGCCACCCCCATCCTAGCATAAATCGCGTCATGAAGTCTCACCCTTATACAGTTATAGTGGCTTCTCAGGATCTCCTGGATGGAAGCAATGAAGAGTCAGCAACCCTGGCTATAAGACATGTCTGTGATTTATATTGTTAATACTAATGTAATATTTCCCATTTAAGGCTGTGAAATCCTTACTGGGGATAATAACATTTATGTGGTGAATGAAAAAGTTTATAATAACAGTAAAAAAAAAAAAAGAAAGAAACAACCATTTCTGAAGTAAGTATTGAATAATTTGGAAACCATCTTTAAACATCCTGTGTTAGCCTCTGTTGTAATACAAAGACATGAGGACATAGGGCTGGATTTACTAAACTGCAGAAAAGAAAAAGTGGAGATGCTGCCTATAGCAACCAGTCATTTTCTTATGTTATATATTCTTTATTTTTACAAATAGAGCAATACACGATAAACAGGTTAGTGTCCAAGAAAACAAGAGCAGTTAGCTAGAATAGTGTACAAAAACATTTTATAACCCGGCAAATTAGCATAACACAAAAATCATCGACCACGGACACAAACAATCTTGATCGCTACCAGTATCATTGCCTATTAGTGCGTTTATTTTCATTTTTTATTTGGGGGG
>WWET01000793.1:370075-388114 GCA_011038615.1 Limnodynastes dumerilii | reverse complement strand
ATCGAAACGATACGCAGATGACGTACAATAGCTACTACGCATGCGCAGTAGCTACTGTTTATTAAACTACGTCCGTCTATGGAAGACGGACGTAGTTCTGGATCCGGCCCATAGTGCTTAAAGTGCCAAAAATACAAAGAAAAGCAACTCACAGCTCTGTAATGTATCACATGAATCACAAAAAGTAAGAAAGTTTGCATGAAGAGACCAATCATAGCAGCAACATAATGTATCAATATAAAAAAAATGCTTTGCCTTGGGATGCATTGTACCTAAGTATCACCATGATTTGACCATGCATCTTGTTGGATTATGAGGATATTATATGAGAGTATTATAATCTAATCTAATAAATGTTATGGTGATGATCTAGAGTTAGATAAAAAAAGCACAAAAAGGTGAAAATCTGTGAGAGGAGCACATTAATAAAAAAATTATGAAACTACTGGCTGATAATGCTTAAAACACACAAACAATTAACAGCTTTGTTTTTCATCTGTAATTTAAAGTTGAGCTACAAAACTCTTTTTGCACATTTTAAATTTGCTTCCCCAGCAGTTCAAGATTTTTTCAGGATCAGCGCCTATGTGTCTACCTTCTGATATATACTAGTTTAGATAATATAAAATTCTAGATATACAGTATGTTATTTTGCAATGACTTTTGTCCTTTTTTTCCCAATTTGCCATCTGCTTTGTTTAGTGAAAAAGAAAGAAGCATTATGCACAAAATGCACATGTGTTAGTCACACTTTGGTAGTAAAAGTCCAGAGTTCCCATGGGTATGTTCAGCCCAATGCCAAAGTGTTAATGAATGGCAAGATCCTGGGTGCTACAGACCACTATGGCATGTTCAGCCTGAAAGGTGTCTGCACAGGTGTTCACACAAACATCACTGTGCGAAAGAATGGATTCTCTTCTGTAGTTCTGCAAAGCATTATGAATGAGTCCAATATCTCCTATTTTGAAGCCTTTTTAAAAAGATTAGGTAGGTCAAATATGTACTCTTTTTATTCAAATACGATGTGTGTTTTTAGAAATTTGCAATGGTTTATGAATGATGCTTTGCACTAGCTTTCATGCTACCCAATCAGAACATAGTATTCCGCATTTAGAATAAAGGGGAATGTCACTTCCACCATCTTTCAATTGCAAGTGGACATTCTTTGGTATTACAGTGTACAATGTAGGAGTGTCCTAGTGTATAGGAATGATCTGTTTAGGAGTTGTGAGTACTGTTATTTTGTCAACTTTCTGTCATATTTTTTTAGAACTTTTATTCCCCATGGGGTGAGGTAAGAAAGTTGTCTCAAGCACCATAATTTAGAGTCACCAGATAACTAACTTATATTTAAAAGATTGAGGGCCGGATTCACACCTAAGAAGCAGTCGCTTCGGTACGTAGATTGCCTCTGGGTGGTCTTTAAAGACCGCCCGGAGTATTTTAGGTAAAAAGAGGGGAGGGTTTGGGAAAAAGTGGGAGGGGGAGGTATTTAGATTAGCCAGGAGGGCGGCGAGGGTGGGGGGAGGCGGGTAGCGGAAATGTCCGTGCAGACATTACATGATAAGTTAAGGTAGCTCTATGGCACTCGTAAGTGCTATAAGGTACCTAAAAAGGGGGGTGGGATGGGGGCAGGACGGTTGAGTTAGATGCTGGTCTATCTGCACCTAACTCACACCGGACTTGTGAATCCGGTCCTGAGTGACATAAGTCTTTGCAGTGTAGTGACTGATAATTCGAGAATTGTACAGGAAGAGGGGGCATTCTTAATGTCATGCTCTTATTGCACTTACTGTGCATCATCCACGTTCATACTCAGACTAGATCTTATGAGTGTAATGCAACACTGATAACATAATGATGTGTTTATACTTTGCCAGAAAAGCCATACATGGTGCAACATCCATACTCAAAAACCCGAAGGGAAGGACAAAATGTAACCCTGTGCTGTACAGCTACTGGAAATCCCGATCCCTTTAAGTATAACTGGTGAGGAGTAAAATATTTAATTGTATTGTTTTCCATTGGTTTTTTTTCTTTGTTTTTTTCCATTCCATTAGGTACAAAAAACTCTGCTCCTCAGTTTCCAACTGTCGGTTACTATGGTAACCACCTTTGTTGAAGAGGTAAATCGTTTTTTAAATATCAGTTAATTAATTTAAACCTGGTGAGTGACAGTTGAAAGCTCAGTAGCGGATTATATTGTACCTAATGGAATGGGTCATGTTGGAGGGTCTGCCATTTTATCTGCCACACATTATTTCAGGTGACTACCATCTTCTCTGGATTTAGATGTTACAAAATATCTATTAGCAATCTAACACTTTTAGTGAATAATTTTCTCCTATCTCTTACAGGTATCACAATGGTACATTACTGGATGAACACAATCATAAGCATGACAAAAGTTTAACACTTCGAAATGTTACAGTAACACAAGCTGGGAGATATTACTGTGAAGCCAGCAATGGATTGGGTATCATCAAGTCCACTGTAGCGCATCTAATAGTCATAGGTAAGACGACAAGGAATACATTGGGATTATTATTTTTACATTTCTCAATGACAATCCTTGATAATGTTATTTTCTCTCTAGGAAAAAGTGAACCCAGCTGTAATAAAGCCCCAGATGAACATTTTATCAAACTACCAAGTGACTGTTTTCAAAGTAAAACTGGTTCTTTTTACTATAATGTTGGCAAGTGTCCTAATTCACAATGTGCAGAACATCTAAACTCTGAAATCCAGTGTAATGATGGAGTTAACTACTGCTGTGGGGTGAAGCAAATGAAACTGAAGGAGGTGAAGTGTCCAGGGTATATGTTACCTGTCATGGTTGTTGTAGAGTGTGGTTGTGCTCAATGTCTACAACGTAAGGTATTCGTTCGTGGACGGGTGACTGCTTATGACACTGAAGAGCCACTTAGGTTTGGGAAAATCCTTGTGAATGGAGAAAATATGGGTTTTACTGGTTACAAAGGAGAGTTTACCCTGGAAGTGCCAATTGGAACAAAAAGGTTGGTAGTCACATTTGTAGATCGTCAAGATAAATTTGTAGAGACGATAAAAGTATTTCCATTTGATCCAAAAGGAAACACTATCTATCATGAAGTGAAAATAATGAAAAAAAATCAGTTAGTACATCTGAATCCTACAGAAACAAATACACTTTTTCTTGGAGAAATGCCTGGAGAAGATCCGATTGGTGAGATAGTAATACCACCAAGCTCCTTCACCAAAATTACCGGAGAATCCTACAATGGTACAGTCTTGGCCACTCTAACCTTCGTAGACCCAAGGAACATAAGCACAGCTTCTGCTGCTTCAAGTGATTTTAACTTTGTGAGTAGAAATGGTGATATTTCTCCACTCAGGACTTATGGAATGTTTGCTGTGGACTTCAGGGAAAAAGATACTAATTTCTTGCTTCAAACTGGGAAATTGGAGGTGCGACTGAATGCTGAGCAAATTAAAATGCCTCAGCATCTGAAGGAAATGAAACTTTGGTCTTTAAACCCACAGACAGGACTCTGGGAGGAAGAAAGTAAATTTCAGATGACAGGACAGAGCAAACGGAAAAAGAGAGAAGAGAGGTCCTTTTTAATAGGACAGTTAGAAATACGTGAAAGAAGACTTTTCAACCTGGATGTGCCTGAGTTTAGGAGATGCTTTGTTAAGGTGCGAACCTACATGAATGAGAAGTTTATGTCAAATGAACAACTAGAAGGAGTAGTTGTAACTCTTATAAATCTAGAACCTATGTCAGGTTTTTCATCCAACCCCAGAGCCTGGGGTAGATTTGACAGTGTTATAACAGGAAGAAATGGAGCCTGTCTTCCTGCTTTCTGTGATGCTAAGCAGCCAGATGCTTACTCTGCATATGTCACTGCTATAATGGGGGGTGAGGAACTTGAAGCTGCTCCCTCTTACCCCAAATTAAACCCCAACATAGTTGGAGTGGCTCAACCTTATATATCTAAACTCAATTATCAACGAACTGATCATGGAGAATCCACTGGTAAAAAAACAGCTTTTAAAATTAACCTTGCTAAACCAAACCCAAATAATTTTGATGAAACCAATGGTCCAATATATGCCTATAGAAACTTGCATGGATGTGAGCTAGCCACTGTCTCAGACAATCACTTTCGCTTTTATAGAGTAGAAGAAGACAAGTATGAATTCAATGTTGTTCCCTTTGATGAGACAGACTTAACATCATGGATTGGTGGTTATCTCTCTTGGTGGCCAAACCCACAAGAGTTTCGTGCATGTTACATAAAAGTTCGGATACAGGGTCCACAGGAGTATATGGTCAGATCACGGAATATTGGAGGAACTCACTCAAGGACTGTGGGTCAACTATATGGTCTTAGGGACAACCGGAGTGTTAAAGATTTAAAAGAAGAAAGCAGTTCTGCTGCCTGTCTAGAATTTAAGTGCAGTGGAATGTTATATGATCAAAATGTTGTAGATCGTACACTAGTGACAGTGACTCCTCAAGGAAGCTGTCGACTTATAGAAGTCAACAGACTTCTAGAAGACTATCTAAACCGCCACTCACCCATAGCAGTAGGCAATGACACTGGGGAATTTAATATGATGGCTCCTGTAGACCCACTAGGACACAACTATGGAATTTATACAGTTACTGACCAAAATCCACGTCTCGCAAAAGAAATTGCTATTGGCCGATGTTTTGATGGCACATCTGATGGATTTTCGAGAAAAATGAAATCTAAAATAGGAATCGCACTCACTTTTCGTTGTCAGGAAAAAGCAGTTACTAGAGAAAGTTTCTTTCAACGTTTACTTAACAACCCAGGGGAAACCCTTCGGGAAATACGTCGGGGCATGCAGGAGAATGAACAAAGACAAACTCCTCCACGTGTAGTGCCTTATCCAGCCCCTGGTTTAAACCCTCCTAACCTTACCAGAAAGCCATCTGCCAATAAGAGAAGACTTCAACAGCTACAGTGATGATGAACATAATTTTATGTGTATGAACCAGTTCTTGAAGTGAAACAGAATGTGGTGGTGTACCATACAATTACATAGCTCACTGACTTAATTAAAAACTGTCATTTTACATTCACCACCAATTGCAAATTTCCACTTTAACAACTCGTATGAATCACACACAGTCTTCTTAGCGTAAATTGAGAACATTAAAACATACTCATGTACAGATGTTTTTATATGAATCCGTAATACTTAAAAAATATTTATTTTCCTTCAGTAATACATTTTTATTATATAGTAATTAATTGCAAGTCCTTGATCAGTTGTCAATTTCTTTACTTCTGAATTAAATTAAGAAGCCCTTCTATCTATACTAGTAATAAATGTAAGAATTAACTGCAGTATTATTTTAAATTAATTTTTGTGTTCATGGAATGAAATAATGTTTAAGTTTTGTGTGTACTACCACAACAGTTCATTCTTTTTATTTTCAACTTTTAGCATGTTTGTTGTGTTACAAGCTATTGATGATGATAGACTGTCAAAAAAAAATAAATGTATTTATTTAGCTAATATAAATGAAAAATAATATTATTAATCGATTTTATAACATTTTTAGGAATTTGACTATGAAATTCACTTAGAAGCTAAAAACCAAAACAAAACAATACAAAAAAAAAACCAACCAAATAAAAATAAAAAACCTAACTCAAAACTGTTCAACTTAAATGATGGGCAGAAACCACATTAAGTAAATAATTTTGAAATTTAAATATTTATTTGTAGCTATCACATTCAGTGTAGTTCTCAATAATTCTCAATAGTCAGTGAAATAATTAATTGGAATACAATCAATATATAATAATGAATACATATAATATGATTTGTGGTAATTTGACGAGATCTTTTAGCTGGTCCCACATATATTTTCAGGATTTGACCAAGGTATTTATCAGCAGCATATCTGTTCTCTAGTTTAACCTTTCTTAAATTTTACAACACCATAGAAGGTAGTTAATAAGAGTTGCCTGCTGGCAACAGAAAGTGTCCCTTTGTAATTGATTGTGAACATATAATAATAGTAATAATAATAATATATTTAGATTTTTAGAATATTTATAGAATACCTTTAAAGAGCATAAAAATCCACTTTAGAAATGAAGGGGCTGATCCAGAGCTACGCCTGAAAAGCGTTCTACGCATGCGCCGGGCAGATCATGGACCGGGCGTCCGTAGCAGCAGCGTAGTAACGCTGGGGGACACCCCCTCCAGCGTTACTAAACTGCTGCTACAGACGCTGAGGTTAGTGCAGGGAGGCAGGGGGAGGGAGGGTAATGAGGCTGGAAGGGCGGCGTTATCGTACTAACGCTGCCGTCCCAGCGTATTTACAATCCCTTACGCCGGCTGAAGTTATTGCAGCCTTCAGCCGGCATAAGGGAGTGTAAATACGAGAGGGCAGGGGGAGTGTCAGGGGGAGTCCCACGATGTAACGCTGAGCGTTAGTACGCTCAGCGCTACATCATACGTCTGGATCAGCCCGAAGCATGTATACTCACCCAGAAATATTTTTTCATTAACAACTTTTAATCAAAATGACGTTCAGCTATTGGCAAGAAGCAAAAAAGATGAATATGAAAAAATAAAATAAAATATGAGAATAATAAAGAAATATAAATACACTATTGTACAGCAGTTGTGGACAAACTTTCCAGTGAGCCCTAACAGTGGATGCTTTCCAGGTCTTCTCAAAAGTGGAGTAATTACCATCTGTTGGTAGAGTCTGGTCACTGTTACTGCATAGGGCAGAAAATAAATTTAAAGATATAGAGAAACATTGTTTTCTGTTACAATGGACTGTAAATATATTAGATCTAAGTTGTTTTCTGTTATAAGATATGCGGTACTGGTTTGTTTCTAACATGGAAGATGCATTATTAATTAACAGACAATTGTTGCTTATTTTAGTGTTATGTCAAAAACATCATTTTATACCTTGAAATACAACATTTAATTAGTGTTTATTTTATTTCACTTAAAAACGGCAAATGTGAATAATCCATTAATTTGTATTCCATTTTGGGAACACTACACTATATTTTTGTAAGTGATTCTTTTTTAATAGATATATTGCAACCTTTTAATTATGCACTGTTACCTTGAAATTAGTTCCACTCCCACATGGGAGAGAATTGAGAAGAAGATTGTCACATCACACTTGTACTGTGAGGGCTAATGAAACCATCCTGAAATTATAAATACAAATTGTCCATAGGAATATACTGGATGCAGTTAACTTAGTGTATTGTAGTGTATTAAATCACTGGTTAATAAAGACAATATAATACATATAAAGTGATACATACTATTTAGTTTGTAGAACTTTTTACATGATTATTCTTGTTTAAAATCCACTATCTAGTTATACTCACCTTCTTTTATATAAAAACAGCCTGTTGCTTGTCTTGAGTAGACATCAGGAAATTAACAGGGATAGATTTAAAGTCTGTGAAATGATATCCTGCCACTGACATAAGAGAGCCAAGATGACATTCCATATCTCTCTTCTGTCTTGGCGAATTTTTCAGTCTCTGCCACTGAAGTAATGTGAGAAATGATAATGTGGGACAATAAATAAAATACCAAGAATAATATGTTAAATTGTATTTAGCATCTTTATAACACATTAGTTGGGCTAGATTTACTAAACTTAGTTTAATGAAAAGTGGAGATGTTGTCCATAACAACCAATAAGATTCTAGCTGACATTCTCTAGTATGTAATAGAAAAGTGAGAGCTACAATCTGATTGGTTGCTATGGGCAACTTCTCCACTTTTCCTTTTTCGCAGTTCAGTAAATCTAGCCCTTGGAGTTCTTTTCCCCCCAGAGACAATTAAATTATTTGTGTGCTGTTGTGTAACTCTTATATACAGGGACAGCTCAACAAAATTTGAGATCTAATGGAATAATATAGTATAATCTAGTCTCAGTTTAGTAGGACCTGCTATTAAAGTGCAAGAATATTGACAGAACTCACAAAGCTGAAAGTGGACAAATCAGTGGAGGCAGATGGGATACATCCTAGGACACTAAAAGAGCATAAATGAGTGCCAGTTAAACTATGACCGGAATTATTCAACCAGTCACTAGGATCAGGAGTAATTCCAGAAGACTGGAAAATAGCAAAGATAATCCCTAGCTTAAAAGTGTAAGTAAGGAAATTGATTAAAACACTGTTCAAGGCACATATTGTATATTAAATTCAGCAATTTACAGTATCCCAATCAGCATAAAATCAATGGGGGGAGATCATGTTAAACAAACTTATAGACTTTTTGACTGGGTCACTAAAGAGATAGATAAAGGGGGAGTTATAGAAAAAGCCTGGCGAAATCAGAGAGAATACACCAACTCACTTAGCGTATTTTAGCATGATTTTGCACTATGAATGCTCAGAAACTATGTGCGAACAATCATGTTGCATTGAGACCTAAATGCGACCCGAGCAGTGCCCGAATGCATTCTGAAAGACATGTTGTGGGAGAGAAGAGGACACAATGCACACTAAAGGCTTGCCCAAGCAAGTGCACCCGATTCAGAATGGATATAAGTTCTGTTTGTGTCAAAATATTTCCACTAAGCACAGGTCATGTGCAGGGTGCTGACACTCTATACCCCGCAGCCTGACCCTAATACTCCCTTCTGTATAGTCTAACCCTAAGACCCCCCTCCCCGCAGCCTGACCCTAACCCTCCCCTTCTATGGCCCTAACAATAACCCCCCCTTCCTGAGAGCCTAACTCTAACCCCCAACACTAAAAGTCCCCTGAGAGGTTATTCACCTCTCCGGAGCTGTCAGCGGTGGGTCTGCAGCGGGTCCTGCGAAAATGAATGGGTGAATATACTGATTGGCACACTCACCCATACTTAAAAAAATTCTAAAAAGGCTCCTTATTTGAAAAATAGAGACTTTCAAAAAGGAATTTCTGAAAGCAGCCCGTCATAGTTTATCTAGATTTTATCTAGATTTAGGCTTTTGACACTGTGCCACATTGTAAATAAGCTGGAAAATTTGGAATTGGAATGATGGTTGATAGCATACAATCTTGGTTGCAGGATAGACAACAGAGGGTTGTAGTAAAAGAAATCTCATCTGGGAATGGAAAGTTTAACAGGGGAGTTCCCAGGGATCTTTATTGGAGACATTACACATGGTATAAAAGGGAAAGTATAGGCGCCGTGGAGGAGAGGCAGAGGTACCCGGCATCGCAAGATCCCTGTGCACGTGGGGGTGAGGACCGCAGCTAAACCTCCTGTGTGAAAGCCTTTTCATCGCCGCTACCTGGAACAAAGGGTGCCTGCTGGCAATAACAGTTAAGACTCGTTCCCACTGCCCGACTGCGGGGAGCCCCGTTCTCATCGCGGGACCTACTTGCAGGAAAGATCCCATACCGCTGAGTGTGCACGCCATGGTTCACCGCTCCCCTCCCCTTTTCACTGCATAGGAGTGCCATCTTACGCGGTCGCGGGGAAGAGAAGCAGATAGTGGAGGCACTAGAGGCCGGCAAGGGGCCTGGGAGGAGAAAGGCGCCATCTTGCTGCCTTTTTGCGCCCTTTCACCATCGTGCGGCAGGCGGCTGGAGAAGACCCATCTATTACCACTCCTGCGGACGTGAGGCAACTATGGACTGCTCGCTGTAGCAGCCCAACACCCATACTAACCCACAGCCAGCGCGTACGGAGGGAGATCTTTTACCTGCCTAGAGAGTTCAGCGCCTTGTCTGGTGGGAGACTGCCTGGGACACGGGGTCTGGTGTGAGGGCATGTTCCACTGCTCCTGAGTCCCTGAATTTGCCCCAAGTTACCATAAAGCGGCAGCACTACAATAGCCACTACTTGTGGGAATTTAGAGGAGGTAAGAAGAGAGAGAAGTAGAGAAAGGAGGGAAAAGAAAGGAGGAAGACAGAGAAGCTGCAACTCTTTTCTGGCGGCTCCTAAACTACAGCTCCTTTCAAGTCATACTATTATCTACCTACTCCCTGGATTATAAGTTCCCATTACTACCTGCCCTAGTGGTGCAAGGGCCACTTGCTGTCTGTGCTCCCTTTGCTGTGACATGAATGCTGGACATTTTGTGTAACTGAAAACCTAGCATGAACATTCTTTACCCTACCACTTCATTGGGCAGAGACACTGCAGTACTTGACTGGCTGAAGCCCTGTACAGCCATATGTCTCAAAACCAGGTTGTTGCCTCAGCCTCTTCATGTGGTTAGATCTAACAGCCTCCATTGAAAAGTAGCTGCTGTCTTCTTGTGGCTCATTAGTGGCCTAGATAGGAGACGGTGGAGGAATCATATTAGGCTATTATTACTGCTGTATACACCCCGGAACTGCACATTCCTGGCTTTATTGATTGATATGCATATTTGTGCCCACTAGATTCTTAGAACTCACTCTGATCAGAATCTCTGTGGCTGAACTTAACGTTACGCTGTGGGAAACTTTGTTGGCATTAGGTGTAGCGAGAACCTGTAAAGTGGGGCTCATAAGTTATACTTATTGTTGTCAATATCAGTTGAGTTTCACTTACTATACTGCTGCTTAGTATTCCTAGCATTTAACAGTGATTTGAGTCATTATAACGGTATTGCCAGCTTGCTTACTAAGGATATTTACTGTGCATATTGTGTTTCTCTTAACTGTATGCGTATGCTGATTGCTAGCTGTTCTCTTACCATTACCAACTGTTATATTTAGTATACAACAAAATAGCTCATAACTACTAGCAGCCTCTTATACAGTGGCGTATCTACCATGGGTGCAGAGTGTGCAGTGCACACGGGCCCCTGCAGACAAGGGGGCCGCCCGTGGCACTCACCCTGCACCCAATGGAGGATCCCAGTACCACCTATATCTGTACAAATGGTGACGGTCTCCACCAACCTTCCGTTCCCAACAGTGCACTCTGCACGCGGGCGTCACGTGGGGATGTCAGGCGTGCATGCACTGCGCAGCCTCACGCTCCTCTTCTGTTTGCAGAGCGTGAGGCTGCGCAGTGCATGGACACCTGACATCCCAGCGTGAAGCCCGTGCAGAGAGTGCACTGTTGGGAAGGGAAGGCTGGTGGGGACCATAACCATTTGTACAGATATAGGTGGTACTGGGATCCTCCATTAGGTGCATGGTGAGTGCCAAGGGTGGCCCCCTTGACTGCGGGGGCCCGTGTGCACTGCACAATCTGCACCCATGGTAGATACGCCACTGTCTTTCACACCGAGCCAAAAACCCAGGATATTGCTGGGGCAAGCTCAGTGGGAAAGGGTCTGACTGCCTCTTCCCGGGTTTAATGACCCGAAAGTCAGACCAGGGCCAATTGAAGGGTTATTCCCGGGTCTCCAGTCTGGACGGTGAGACACAGATTTTTTTAACCCAGGTTTCACCGAAGTTAAGTGATTGGGGAAATAGGGGACATGATGACTCACAGCAGAGCGCCCAACTGTCCCAGATTTCAGGGGACTGTCCCGTCCGCCTCCCAGCTTGTCCCGCTGTTTGCGCTGATCAGATTCTGTTTTTTTTCTTTATATTGTTATATTTAGTGTACAACAAAATAGCTCATAGCTTCTAGCAGCCTCTTATAGCAGTTGTTCCTACTCTATTGCTATACTCTAAATAGCTTGTCTTTAAATTCCTCTAAAGTAAAGGAGCTTGGAGCTCCTGTAGCCCTCTTAAATTTAATTTTTTATTTTTTTTCTCTTCTTCCTCATCAACTTTCTCAGAATGTAGTCGTTTACGGGGAGCAGTAGGAGGCGAATAACAATTTAAGTCCTGTTATGTAATTATAGCTGACATCTACACTGTCGCCGTTGTTCACCAGACAAGTGCATTTTCTCATATCTTTTTGGGTAATTTGGAATGGACAAATTTCTGGATAAACAGGGACCTTCTTCACAGTCATCCCCTTCTCAGCAATCTAGAATGGGGTGTAATAGAAACTCACAAAATAAATCTGCACCGGTATCTCCCCCACTCCTGGTTGCCAATGAGGAGTCTACTCATCCCCTCCCCTCCTCACAAGCTGCCAATACGGCAGAAGCCACGGCAATAGAAATATCCAAAATCCTCATGCCGCACATCGATAAAAAAATTGATGACTTCCAAACTCGTTTGGATGCTACATTAGCCAAAGTGGAGGCAAATTCCACGCGCATGGCCACACTAGAACAAAGATCTAGCGATACGGAAGATGCAGTTCAAGTCCTGCAGGCGCTCACTGAAAATCAATCTCTTAAAATTAAGGAGTTGTCCAGTAAATTGGACGACTTAGAAAACAGGAATCGGCACAGTAATCTGCGGTTTATTGGGATTCCTGAGTCTATTAAAGGCCCCAAATTGATGGAATTCATCATAAAACAAATCCCTACTGCGCTGGGCATTTATGATCCAGGACAAGAACTGCGCATAGGATGGGTGTAGAAAGACCAGGCCAACAAAACCGCCCCAGACCCTCGATAGCCAAATTTCTGGACTTTAGGGCCAAAGAAAAAGTGTTAAGAGCCTATCGACAATCACCCAAACTTGAGATAGAGGGGCAGACTATCCTTATATTTCAAGACTATTCGGTGGAGGTGACACAAAAACGTAAGGCCTTTTCCGAAGTTTGCCAATGTCTAATTGAACGTAACCAACGATTTTTACTCCTCTACCCTGCAAAACTACGGGTGGTGGACAACGGCAATGTTCTTATTTTTAATGATCCCTCTCAAGCTAAACAATACTTGCAGGCGCAGGCCCCCCCACCAGCTCCTTGATTACCCTCCTCTTAATAATATTTACGGGATCTGAACACTATTTAGGCATTCCTCCTCCAGGGTGGGAATACCCTTTGGAGAGTTTCACCATACCCCTATACTGCGTACGGAAATAAATAATTTGTATGCATTATAGTCTGTATTAACATACAATTTACTTCTTAGTAGGTGTGCTATAGCGTGTTTCAAGTTTTGACTTTCATACCTTTGCTTAGTAAATCAGGGGTGTTAGTGACAGAGGCTCAATGTTTGCCATGAAGGACCATTATATTTTTCAGAGCTCCTACTGAGCTCTCTGGTTTCTGTTCATCACTATTGTTTTTTGTATTCTCTTGCTCTGTTTTTACAAATAGTTTGTATGCACCGGAATCCATACTACCTTGCACTTTACAACCGCGCTGCGGATGTAGATTGTAACACCTCTACTTAGTGCATCAGTGGGGTTGATGACGGAGACCTGATGAGTGTCTTGTAGGATCATTATTACTTTTGGAGCTCCTACTAAGCTCTCTACTTTTCTGGTTAATACCTTTGTCTTTAGCTTTACGGTATTTTCGTTTTTGTTTTATTTTTTACCAATGTCTTTGATGTATCGTTGGTACTTCTCGAGTTTTTTACGTTTTTTGTCCAAACTTACTTGCAAAACGTACACACTGTCATAAATGCGAATTTGTCACATTCTCTTGTAACTGTTTAACATGTTTAATTGTGATTTGCATCTTGTCTTGCCTATTATATGATCTTTGGAGACAGAAAAACTGCATGTGACTCCCTTGGGTCTATCTGAACCTGATATCGGAAATGATTTCTTCGTTATCCTTGGGGACCCTGCAGGTGATAGAATCTATTATCGAGGTCCGCTCAATGGAAGCGGTAGGTTGACTACGGATAATGTTGCAAATAACCCTCCTGTTCTGAATATAGTCTCCTGGAATGTTAGTGGATTAAATTCGCCCGTCAAGCGTCACAAAGTACTGCGACATTTGAAAAGGTTGCGGGCGGAAATACTGTTCCTGCAGGAAACCCACTGGAGGCAGTCAGATGACTCCTCCCTCGGTGCGGGCTGGATCCATAATTGCTATTCCGCGTCTTATCAAAATAAGACTAGGGGAGTCGCAATTTTGTTCCATAAGCATCTGCAATATAACATATTAGACGTAGTGCCAGATGTAGAGGGGCGTTTTCTTTTGATAAATGTAGAAATTTGGAATAAGAAATACACGCTCTTAAACGTGTATGACCCCAATCACAATCAATATGCCTTTTACTAATCCCTTATCAAAATTCTTTCGGGTAGACAATTATACAACTTGGTGCTTGGGGGCCGATCTTAACATAGTTGCTGATCCTAAAATTGATAGATCTCCTGCTCCGGATCCCCATCGTCTCTCTATAGGTAAAAGTTTTTCCCTCTTACATTCTGTACTGCAGCTCAGTGACCCGTGGCGTCTAATCTACCCAATGACAAAACCTACACATTTCATTCACAAGTTCACCATACCTTCTCACGCATAGACTATCTTTTAGTATCGGATAGACTGGTAAGTTATATCACGTGTGCTAATATCGGGGACATTCTAATGTCTGATCACGCCCCAGTTTCGCTTTCCCTGAGTTCCCCGGCCATGCCCCCACAGGATAGGTTGTGGCGATTTCCACAACATCTTTATGGTTCCCCTGACTTTAAGGCTCACCTGAAGGCTCACTGGGGGAACTAATTGGATGATAACCTGGAGCATTGGGATACACCAGTATTGCTGTGGGAGGCATCGAAGGCGGTGATGCGGGGGGAAATTATACATTACGCGGTCAGACAGAAAAAACGTGAGGCGGAACTATATAGGGCCCTTCGAGATACAGTGTCAGAGGCTTTTTAGCTTTATTCTAATTCTCCCACTGATGACATTTACACTTCTTATCTCCAAGCTCGACGCTTGTTGGAGAGTTTCCTCACTACAGAGGCCCGATCTAATATAGATTATATTCGCGATAGGTACTATCGGTGGGGAAATAAAACCGGCAAACTGTTGACCACTGTCTCTACACCGTGGAGGAAGAAATCTTACATTACCACGATTCGCCATAAAACAACTAACCAGTTATTAATGAAAACGTCTGAAATTCAGACCCATTTCACTGAACATTATCGTGATGTGTATGGTCCCCTGCCGCATGACCCGATGCTCCAACAGCAATTACTCCAATTGGCCCAGCTTCCTAAGCTCACCCTATTAGACAATGAGATCCTGATGGCGGATATTACCACCACTGAACTTAATGAGGCCATCTCCTCATTGAAACTGCACAAAGCTCCAGGGCCAGATGGCTTTACTGGGGAATATTATAAAATATTGCAACCCGAAATTGTCCCATGCCTACTGGAACTATTTAATTCGATTTTGGCAAACTGTCCTGACTACCCCTCATTTAACATCTCCCTCATCAACGTAGATTATAAAATACTGACAAAAATAATGGCAAACAGATTACAATCAATTCTGCCTACACTCCTTACTGACCATTAATTGGGGTTCGTCCATGGCCGGCAATCTGTTAAGGCTTTAAGATCGGCGGTGGGGGCCACATTAGCTTCCTACACACACCGAAACACAGATAATCTTTTAGTTAGCTTGGACACGACACGTGCCTTTGACACGGTAGCCTGGCCACATCTCATGGCAGTTTTGGAGAATAGAGAATTTGACTTCCCCTTTATAAATTTCATACGCTATCTATACACTGCCCCATCAACACATCTTATTATAAACGGTTCCCGTGGTCCCGCTATCCCTATGGAAAGGGGCACTCGTCAAGGTTGCCCCCTCTCCCCCCTTTTATTTAACCTTGCAATAGACCCCCTTTTCCGCATTTTACAAAACTTTAGGGCTTTTGAGGGAATCAAAATAGGCCAAGCCACAGTTAAAATATCGGCATTTGCTGATGATGTCCTGTTGTATATTGGTAACCCGAGAACCTCTTTGCAACCTATTCTGGATCTTCTTCATGACTATGGAAAGGTCTCGGGCTTCCAAATCAATATGACCAAATCTGTGGCTTTTTCATTAAATCTAACACAACCCCGTCCCGCTTGGTCAAGGGATTTTCCATTTGAATGGGCCTCCAAACATATAACGTATCTGGGAGTCAAAATAACTAAAAACCCTAATTTATTGATCAGCCATGGAGTAGGACGTGAGACGCTTCAGCTCCGGTCCCATATCCTACATACATCCTGCTTGGACCGCATACTGTGCTGCCTACTGGCGCAGCTTGTAGCCTGGGAGTTCCGGAGGTCGGAGGGCCGTTTTCCGTTGCTGGGAGCGAGTTCTGCATCCTGCTGTCGGCGGGGATCTCTGGTGCGTGCAGGGCGGCCGGAAGTGCGGGACGGAGAGGCCATGGTTGGAGAGTGCTGGGCACGCTGTGCTTACTTCGCGCGCTTACCTTCCTTCATCAAAGCGGTGGTGTGATTGGAGGTACGGGACGCGGTGGCCTTGCTTACTGTGGGCTGCGGTGCTGTGCCTGAGACATCGTTCCCTGGGATCAGCGTTTGGGCCCAGGTGCTGAATCTCCTCTATCCTCCTGCATATTGTTCTTTTCCAAAATCTGCTGTATGTCATAAGTGCTGGCAGGAGTGACACTAGTAAGAGATTGCCTGTTTCCTCTCCCTCTCTGCCCTGGTAAAGGCTGACAGTGTGGTGCAAATTTTTTGGGACAGTATCATCCTCACCCTGTTCACTCTCTCTTCCCCCCCTCCTTTTTTCCACTTCAATCATCAACAGCATACAGACACTGCAACAACTATTAGCGCCATAAGTCGCAGGTGAACCCTAGAATATACAGGGGAACTGTTGTCATCTTCTATTGAGTTTGGATCTTTCCTGCTATCTGGATCTGCGTGGCAATTGTGTTGTCTATCTATTTACTATAATATATATTGCAGTATGGGGAAAAATACACAAGTAACAGCAGCCGCCAAGCTCAAGCAGTTCTCCCATACCTCCGGGAGATTGGTGAAGTTAAAACTGATATTTCTCTCCTGCGTCAGGATGTGCAGAAGGTGCGTGAGAGGGTGGGGGAGGCTGAAGCACGGGTGTCGGTATTGGAGGATTCTGTCTCCCCTATGAAAAGCCAAATCTCGGATCTGCAGGCTCAAATGTCCTCTGTTCAAGCTTAATGATATGGAGGGTCGGCTTCGCAGGAATAACGTCCGCTTTGTTGGATTTCCAGAGAATTCTGAGGGGAACAAGGTGGAGGAGTTTTTGGAAACCTGGCTGGTGAACCAATTTGGCAGATCTGAATTCACGTCTCATTTTTCAATTGAAAGGGCCCATCGTCTACCAGGGCAGAGACCTCCCCCGGGAGCACCTCCACGGACTCTAATAGCTAAAATCCTGCATTATAAAGATAGAGACTCTATCCTTCGCTTGGCGCGCACTAGGGGTCCTCTTACCTACGATAACGCCCGGATATCCGTCTTTCCTGATTTTGCAGCAGAAGTTCAGAAAGCCAGGGGCCAATTCGCACAGGTCAAACGTCGCCTCAAGGAATTGCAATTACCATATGGCATGATTTATCCCTCCCGTCTGCGAGTGGTGGCGGATGGCCAAGCCCAATTCTTCGACTCACCAAGAGAAGTGGCGGCATGGCTGGATCGTAAAGCACCAGGTCGCAGGCAATTGGAAAGCATACCGGACTAACGGGGTATACTTGCTATTGTTGACTGCACTTAACTGTCCCCGTCTCCACGTCTGGAGCTGGTGCGGTGTGGTGAGGATAATATGTTATCAAAGAACATTCTTCTGTTGGATCTTTGTTTTAGCAGACATTACTATCCTGTTGCGCTACAGTATTTAGCCTATGTTTAACTTGTGTGGTTCAAGTGTTTTCTAGCGAGCTGAAGTCTCACTAAATAGTAAGAGTAAACTTAGTATAATTAGTATAATTATTTAGTTCTACTTTAGTTGTAGGGTTATTGCCCTACGGTAGTTGCTGAGCCGGGTTGTCCTGTCTGAGCGGTGTTGGTAACATGTTCAGATTTTTCGGGGGTTTTGGGATTTAAATATGCATTGGTTTGGGAAATGTATATGGGGAGGGGGGAGGGTTTAGTCCAGTTCAGGGATTCCAGACTGGCGCAGTTTTTTATTTTTATTATGTTTGTTTGTGTGTTCTTGCACTACCAATCTTCAATTTTTCTGCTGCAAAGCTTAGTAGTACTGTACGGCTCTCCCATCATTTTACTGATGCTCTCTTTACTCCCTTGTTTGGCGATA
>WWET01000793.1:300381-312851 GCA_011038615.1 Limnodynastes dumerilii | reverse complement strand
CGGCTTTGGCTGATCCCTGTCTCTACTACTCCCTGCACTGGCCGCTGCTGCAAATCTTTGTATTATGCTGCTCTGACACCTTTGAAATTTACATCATATACAAATAGCCCGTTTACCGGGCCAACCCCTGCTGGGATCGATAATCATCCCAGTGTATGGCCAGCTTTATTGCGTGTGGTGATGTGGAAGCGGTTTTAGTTTTAAAAGGAAACCACACAGCTGGAAGTCAGACTGAAAATCTTTTTAACATTATAAAGAATAAGATTTGGAAAATTTCAAGAACGGGGATAACATCAGTACTGACTCTCACTCAACCTCTCCATTTACTTAAAATATCTTAACTATGTTCTAGAGGTTTCCTCCTGCATATCCCAGACAGATTTGAGTGCGCTTTCCAGTATATCATCTTTTCAGGAAGTCTAATTTATAAACCCACCACCCATTGTGTAAAGCAGTACTTCCTTTTCTCTTCCCTTCCCTGACTTGGACAACCTCTTGCGTGCGTAATAAAAATATTTATTTTGCTATTGTTTGCTATTAAAAGGAAATTTCCAGCTAAAGAAGGGTGGACAGTTAATATAGCCATGTGTATGATAAAATCAATGTCACACAGAAGAACAGAACATTTGTTTCATTATTAGGAGCAACAGAAAAAAGAGCAATCTAAGATAGAATTGCTGTAATGAAATTAATTTTTCATATTAAATTTATCTATACAAAACCCTCCTTGTTAAGTTGTCTAAATCTGTTTAATTTTTTTTGCAATAACATAGATGGTTACTTCTTTTGTGTAGAATAAGCTCCCTCAAACAAATTATAAATAGTTCTTAGAGCAGTATATCAATAATAGTGGATAGCATAACCACCGTTGAACAATCACAGTTGTTATAAAACCAAAGTAGTGACCGCTGTAAATATTTAAAGAGATTAATTAGAAATAGTAAATCGTGCTGTTTCCTGGTGTGCAGGCTCTAGCCAAGTTCTGTGAGTATTCTCTACAAATGGATTTCTTATCAACCAGTGCAAGATTGTGAAAGTTGTTTAAGGGTTTTATTACAACTATTATTATTACTCTTACTACTACTTTACTACCACTACTACTTAAAAAGATATGAAAAAAATATCTATTTAAAATTTGTAGGTATTTCAAAGCTATAAATCTAAAACGCTTAACCCAAAGTTGCCGACTCTCCCGGAATATCCGGAAGACTCCCGAAATTTGGGCAGGTCTCCCAGTATCCAGCTATGAATTTAAACTGTAATCCCTAGCGTTACTAGGGATGTGCAGGGCTTGATGATGTCATCAAGCCCTGTCCATCCCCTGAAACGCAGGAAATGACAGTAGTGATTGACAGGGGCGGGGCTTAATGGCACGATTTGCATAAATTGCAGAAATCAATGGCTTCCCTCTGGGTTTTCCCGGAGGGAAGCCCTAAAAAGTCGGCAACCCTGGCTTAACCTAAACAGAACTGTGAATGTCTTACAAAAATTGAAGAATTGTTATTACCTTCCTGGCTAAGCTATAAGATATTAACTAGAGAATGTCAGCTTCAATGATTTTATCATTACCATTACGTCTTACTATCATTTTCAATCTTTCACCTTAATAATGACTTGGCAATATGAAAAAAAACAGGTTCAAGATGACCTGTGACATTTACAGTAAAACATCTGGGGTCAGATTTACTAAGCTGCGTGTTTGAAAAAGTGGAGATGTTGCCCATAGCAAGCAATCAGATTCTAGCTCTCACTTTCCTATTACACACTAGAGAATGTCAGCTAGAATTTGAATGGTTGCTATGGGCAACATCTCCACTTCTCCAGAGCATAACACAGAGAAGTAGGCAGCGTTCACAAACTGCGCAGTGAAATCCAGTGAATCTGGGGAAGCCCGATCTATCTTGTTTGTATGCTAAGTCGAACTTGTGATATTTTAATACCAGATTTAATTCTACCTTAAACGTTTTTAATATTCATAATAAGGTCATAATCTGGTACAGTGCTTTTGTATGGTGCTGCAGATACAGTGTGGCACCTTATAAATAAATAATCATTATTAATAATAATAATACTGAAATAAAGTGTAATTTAACAGTTAACTATGCAGTTATCTGTTGCTGTTGTTATTTAAAAAAAAACAAACAAACAGTGAACCAGTAGTTATTGGTCCTTATGTGAAACGCTGTAACTCTTTACACAGAAGATATTAAACAACAAGGGTGAATAAAGATAAATCACATCATATCCTGCTTCAATCTATCTTTTATGAGACTCCGGTGTGCACAGGTGATCAGTGATCCTTAGCACTACCAAGTATTTTTTATTATGTACTATGCTGTACATCCCTACCCTGTATGTCTGTAATGTATTTTGTTGTATTTTGTATAGCGCTGTACATACTCTGTGGCGCCTTATAAATAAATGATTATAATAATAACTTTCCTATCTCTGTCAAGATGAGAAAAAGGTTTAAGCCACGCACAGGGCTAGAGTCTTTGAGAAAATAAATCATCAATAACTACAGGCAATGCTTAAACATAGATGTTGAAAGGTCCAATACATCCAAAACAACTGTGAAAGATCAAATTATGTGTTCTTGTCCGTTAGGAAAAAACACCGCCGCAACCCAGTCTTCAGGAAAAGACTGAGATGAGATGCCTTGAGAAAGAATACTACATTCGAAACGTGTCGGTGGGAGTGTATGCTGTGCTGGTCTGTTCCAGTCCATCTGTTCTCTGGAAGCCGTGTCTGTGAGGTTTTACCCGGGTACTTGTCATCACCTCGCAGAACGGCTCCATAAACGGTGCGTGCTTTGGTCTGACCTGTTTTTATTGTTTTGTTTTATATACTTTGTATCTAATAAAGCCTGTCATTTTATTTCCACACCGGCCTCGTTATCACTGAGGGTTATACATTGAGGATGGAGATTTATCCCCAGTGTGTGAAAGAACATCGCTGCAAAAGGAACAAATCTATAAAGTGACTGAAAAGTTTTGGATTCATTCCTTCATTCCGTGGCTTCGAAAATACTTTCCAGTTTTCCTGAAGACTGGGTTGCGGCGGTGTTTTTTCCTAACGGACAAGAACTCATCTTTTGATTTTTCACAGTTGTTTTAGACATATTGGACCTTTCAACATCTATATTCGATATTTCCTTTTTGTGAGGTGCGCATATTATTTTATATCCGAAACTGTTTATTACAGACTATTATTTTTATTGCTCTTACTTCCTTCCAATTTTTTTTTCATCTGTATATTTATCATTATTTATTTTCTTTAGCACTAAATGTGGCTAAACTTTTTTTTATACAGTATATTTTTATATTAAACTATGTTCAATTTTCATTAGTCTTTCTCTTACTACTTCATATACTCACATGCAAGAAACATTGCACCTTATGTATCTGTTGATTTGTACATAAATTCATTCTCTTGGGACCGGATTCACAGATCTGTGTTCACTAAGTGCGTATTTTTACGCACACAAATAGCAAGGCAACGCCCATGACACTCCCCTCGCATGGACAGGTTTTCGGTGACTTATGCCTCCATAGGGCATCCTTATCTCTACGTGTGTACTTACGCGCAATTGTTACTTACGTATGTGTGTATCTTACTAACCAAGCCCTCAAAAGCCCATTTAAATGCCCCCCCGCCCACTTTCACGTAACTTCGAACGTACGGAAGACAACCACACCCCTCTGTACATATGTTCCTAAGTGTGATTCACAAGTCTGTGCCTAAAGGATGTGCATAAATACTACGCTATTTGCATGGAAAAAGTTACTACGCATGCGCAGTTACTCCGCTCCTAAAAATATGCAAAAACGTATCTGTGAATACGGCCCTTGTTTATATTAGCTTTGGCAAATAAGTCATTGGGCCTGATCCAGAGCTACGACCGCAATCGCCCGCGAGCGTAGCGAACGTACGCCCGGGCGTAAAAACTTTCACGCCCATAACACTCCCATTGATTGTAACTGCTTACGGCGGCTGAACCCTACCCTAAGATTTTTCAGCGTACGTGCGAATTTTCGTAGCGATACGCTGGTCGTACTGGGCTTAGCACGCCCATACTGTACAATTTAAATGGCTATCCCCGCCTCTGTGTAGTAACTCCAGCGTCCAGACTCCCGTCGTAAAAAACGCACGCCCCTTGAGCGAAAAATACGCTGAACACCCGCTCGCTGTACGCTCATGTCCTTCGGTCGACCGGAAGTTGTCATACTGCACATGCGTTTTTTTTTCACACATTTTCGCTTACGATGAGCGTACGCTTGCTTGCGGTCGTAGCTCTGGATCAGGCCCATATAGAGAGGAGTTTTTTTGGGCTTTCTCTTAGTGTCATTTATGCATTCTTTTTATTTATATATTTTTTATGTATAGGGATACGTTCACTTCAATCGATCCAACGTTTATTCTCCTCTTATTTTGTTATTGATCTGCTATACTTATTACTTATTTGATCACTCATTTATTTATACTTTGTTCAAGTTTGATATCTTTATAGACCAATTATTTATTAGGGTTTGGTCGGATTTGTTACACCATTAGTATTTAATATAGTTTGTTAGTTCCATACTCACCTGTTTAGATTTATCCTTGTTTTTAGTATTTAATCATTATATTAGTTCTTAGATCAGTTTAGATCAGTTTTGGTCCCCTATTCTCGCTGTTTTTTACTTATCCCCTTGGCGCCCTATTGACTCACCTTTTACACACATTTCTTTTATTCTATGTAAGTTGGTGGAACTTACAGAGTCTTTGGGCCTGATCCAGAGCTACGAAATTGCTGTCCGACGGGCGAGCGTACAACGTTTTTTTGCGTATTCGTTCATAACTATGAACGAAGGGGCGTGTCATCCAAATGACACCCGTAGTTACGCTTTGTAGGCGGAGGAAGGCATTTAAATCGTACAGTATGGGCCGGATTAGACGCTTACGTACGTGAATCCTTTACATATGTCAGTACTTATGCTTTGTAAAGTTAAGGTAGGGTTCAGGAAGTGTAAAACGACCAAAGTATGTACGAGCGAGGGGAGTGCATAGAAAATATGCTACGCGTTGAAACGTAAAATAAATGTAGGATTCATACTCATTATGTACCGGATCCAGACCACCGCACGTGTTATGTACGTGAAGAGGCCTGTCCATCCACAAGAGAGGGTAGTGAAATTTCCCTATCACTCCTCTCTCTCGTGCGTAGCGAAGGCATAAGGCAGCCTTAAGTCACGCTTGCGGATCAGCGGTCTGTCCATCGATGATCCACTCGTAAGTGGGTGGTGACAGCCACACTGTGCACTTTGCATGCTTAGCGGGAGGAGGGGAAGCACAGCCCCTTTGATCTTAAAAGCGATCGTATGGAACTAAGTTCTGCATGATGGTTGTTACATTAGTTAAAACTAACATAACATATGGAAGGCGCATGCACCCTCCAGTCCATTAAGCCCAATTACGCACCTTTCGTGCATAAGTGGCCAATTGATCCTATGTCTGTATCCGGCCCTATGTTTTATCTGAACATTTTTTTCTTGTGATATGTTTCTTGTCTGTAGTGAACAGTCATCTGACTATTGTATTCTGCTCCTCAGTCATTCTCAGTTTGGAATGCTGAGTTGTTGTTTGTGCACCTTTTGTACATTGCCATTTTTCTGGGTCTGAGAATATGCTTCTAGTGTTTTCTTCTAGCATTTAAATTATTGTTTGAAACTTGCTCCCAGCTTGTTGACCAAAGTATCGAGGTGAAAAGCGATTAAGGGCCAGATTTACTAAGCTGCGGGTTTGGAAAAGTGGGCTGTTGACTATAGCAACCAATCAGATTCTAGCTCTCACTTTCTTTTTTAAGAATTTCAACTAAAATCTGATTTGCTATGGGCAACATCTCCACTTTTTCCTGCAGCCTGGTAAATCTGTCGCTAAGTCTTTTTCATATGATGCTAGCAATGTGTTGTATAAAGACAACGTACTTACTTAGAGTTATATCTGCTACAAATTTTACACATTTTCAAAGGTTTTCTGAAGTATAACAGAGAGCAGGTATTTAACTATGAACCATCCAACCTTCCATTCTGTTTTTATTCTGTTTGTGGGCATGTCTGGGAACAGTTGCTGAGAGGGAGAGCTGTTTCACAGCAGCCATTTTGGAGACTTTAAGGGGTGTATCCTAGGTAAGTTGGCTCTTAATTTATAAACATATATATATGGGACCCAACATTGGGACTCTCATTGTTAGAGTTAGGACCACCATATACAGAAAGGCCTTGACGGTGGCTGGTGGCTTATCGCATATTTGTGCAAATATGTGTAACGAACATTTCTGTGTTTTATTTTACAGATAGAACAGTATAGTTTTCCCTTTGTTTCTGTGGCTAGCAGACTAACCCCTGCCTTTCAGCACCTGTTCACATTTACCTATAAATTGATTGAGCAACTTCCATTCTGTGTTTATAAGCAATCAAAATCCCAGCCAGTTCGCAGTTTGAAAATCGGCCATTTGGACCGGAGCCCCACACCCATGAGAATAAAGGGGTGACAACTGTTGAGGATCATTTAGGAAACCAAAATAATGTATATGCCCATTATAGTCTTTTTAAATTCCTTTGTTAAAGCAGTCTATACTGCTATTTTATGTCTATATAGTTTTTATAGTTGGAGTTTTCTTCGGTTTGTTGAGGTGAGGAATTTTTTTCTTCTGTTTGCCTCTTGACTTCTTGAACCAACATCTGGAAGACTATTACTTGGATCAATCTACCTTCCTGTCAAAACGGCCATTGGTACCTTTCAAATGTCATCTCTGCTTCCTTCTCTTGTTCTAGAAATTCCCTTATTAAACAAAACAAAACACACTGCTTTCCTGAACACTATTAATATATTTGAATGTATTAATCTTGTCAAATCAGTTCCTTCTCTTCTCTAAGCCGTACATTCTCAGGTCTTGATTTGTTTCCTAGAAGAGTAAAACTCTAATGATAATAAACGCCTAAGGGTTGAGTCCATTAACATTACCACTCACCTGCGGACCGCCCTTCCCCCTACACCATGGCCCATTATGGAGACAGTAAATCACACCAGGTTGCAAAAAAGGGGGCTTCGCAGAGCCCCTATGTTTATTGTTACAATTAAACACAACAACAATAAACGAATAATAAAATTAATTAACCAGTGCTATAACCACAATTCACCAGGTTGGTGACGGAAGAAGGCAGTGCGGGACCCATAATTAACCCTAGCTATACCAATAGTTGGCACACAATTAATTGGAAGGTGGGGCAGAACCACCCACCACGCGCTGGCGCTCTGACAACCAAAATGGGGGCATTTACCACCCCATTTGCATAGCAACGCCGCGCCCCAGCCGATGAAATTTGACGGGGTGCTCCTGATTGTAAACTAGCCGTCCCAGGCCCGCCCATAAAACGAAACCCCAGTGCCGCGGGCATATCCACCGCGACCAAACACCTACCAGGCTAGAGGAGAAGATGCCCGTCAGGCTGTAGAAGGAAATTTGGCCCCCAAAAGTAATAAACTAACTAATGAATGACTAACCGCTGCCTTCCCACAGCAGGGGACCTTAAGGGACACCCTGCCCGCCACCAACCGAACTAAGCAGACCACGAAGCACTGTGTAAAAGTCATTGAGGAACAGTTCCATCCCGGCATTGGAAAAGTGGGCCCCGTCCCTCAAATAAAGCGACACTGCACCAAACCGGATGGCATCGTGGGGAATAATATGCCCCCCTTTCCCGGGAAGGAAACAACGCAGAGCCCGGTTCACCTTGCGCCGCTGCTCATCCACCGCCACCCTTGGGACCTCCGTGCACCAGACCCGCGGCAGGACTATATCCGACCACAGCAAAGTGACGATCCATAATGAATGTTAAATCGTTCTGAATGGCGTTAATCAGAACAATGGTGGACATCTGGCAGACGTCATTTCCCCCCACGTGTATGATGAGAAAATCCGGGGGCCCAAACCACGATACCGCCTCCAGGAACGCCCCCCGGAATGCCGCCCAATGCATCCCGCCGCGGCCGAACCACTGGAACGTGCATGGAAGGGAGGAAAGGGTATCCGCACCCGGACCGTGGTAGCGTTGCGCCCGCGTCACGAACGAGTGCCCGAAAACTAAAACCGAGGGAAGCACCCGACCTGGAACAGAGGGATAAACTTTAACCATTGAACATAAGGCGGCACAACAGCAATAAAAACACATAGTCCAAAACAACAGTTCATAAACCTGCAAAAAAGTGGACAAGAATACCAGGGACAAAACAGTAAAGAAACAAGTTGCAAAAACTGCAAGGGAAATAACATTAAACGAATGAATACCTGAAAAAGAAACAAGTTAGCGAAAACACAACTCTGCAAAGAAAGACAAGCAACCTAACAAACCTAACAAGTGGGAAAAACTAACTAAGAAGCTAACTAAGGGAGCCATAGTACTATGGGTAAAGGTGAACAACCCCCCTGAAACAATGGGCCCCTCCATGTACTAGGGCACACGCCGAGTGGAAACATGCTAGCTGTTATTAGAAGAGTCCGGGCGGATGTACTTCCCGAAGCAGGATGAAGACCACCTCCCCAAGTGCTGTAGATCGGCATCGGACGCACCAGCCATGGCAGCTGAGGTTGCCGCCCCAATCCGAAAGGAATGAGTCCCAAAGGTTGTCCGATTCAAACCGAGAACGTCCAGGGCCCGCTGGAAAATGGCCCAAAACTGATATACAGTGAGCGGCAATCCATTGGCGTGGGACAACCATACCGGACTCTCAGGAGGGCGAGCTGAAAGGAAGCGAGAACACAGGGCCAGCGGACATATCCTGGGATCGACATTTCCATTCATTGTTACCCACCTGCCCCTACCAGTTTTGTTGCACTTGGAGCGATGTATCCTGCAAAGCACCGCCTCCTGATTCACCACCACATTAGCCACGAGCAGGCCAGAATCAAGGGCCGTGCGGGAACTGGACACTAACTCGCTGAGGCGAAAAGCCCCGGCAAAGGCGGTGGAGAACAGCAGGGTTTTGTAATCGCTAGCTATCAACGCAGGGAGCGCACCTAGTAGGTCTACCAACAGGGAGGGCGTAAAGGGCCTACGGCAATCAGGGGGAACGCCAACCTTTCAGCGCTTTAGAAATAAGAAAACCCCTAGTGAAATCCACATTTCCTTCCAGCTGTAGAAAGAAGGAAATCCCCGACAGCAAAGCGCCCATACTCGCTCTAGATCTACCAGCCCGAAATTCCATCCCCATAAATTCAACAAACAGCTCACAGGAACGTGAACCGCTTTGCGCTTGGGTACCTGCGAAACCTACCCAGGTAGACCAAGCAGAAGTATAGTGACGCAGCGTCGCCGGGGCCAGGGAACACAACGCCAGTTCTTTTAACTGCGATCGGCCACCTGCCAAAGATGAAAAGGACAGGCTGTACCGACAGGGTCCGCAGACGGCGCCAGGGAGCGAAATTTGGGCCAGTCGAAACGGGACAGGGCATCCGCCAGTTCGTTAGCCACACCCGGCACGTGCTCCGCTTGAAAACGGATGTTCAATTCCATACAGCGGAGCACGAGGTGCCGAAGAAGCTGCACCACGGGGGGAGAAGAGGCTCTCAAATTATTAATCGCCTGAACGACCCCCATATTGTCACAGTGGAAAGTGACGTCCCGATTCCTCAACCGATCACCGCAAATTTCCACTGCCACAACGATGGGGAAAAGCTCCAGCAGCAGCATTTTGGACGTCCCCCCAGAACTGATCCAGGCCGTCGGCCAAGGTGCCGCACACCAAGAGCCCTGAAGGTAGGCGCCAAAACCCGAGGAACCCGTGGCATCTTTGAGCAGGTGTACACGCAAGTTTGAAATGGGCGACACAGAAAAGAGAAGGTCACTGCAGACAGGGGAGTCAGGAGGAGCCACCAGGAGGAAGTCATCTAAATACTGCGCAACACCCTGGTGGCCGGTGCCCGCCACCACGCACCAATGTAAAAAGGAGCTGAAGAGCTCAAAGTACGCGCACGATATTGAACAACCCATGGGCAGGCACCGGTCAATATAAAACCTCCCTTCTAAGCAAAAGCCCATGTACCGAAAAGACTCAGGGTGAAGGGGCAACAGGCGAAAAGCAGATTCAATGTCTATTTTAGCGAGCAGGGAACCCGGGCCGGTGGCCCGTACCAGTTGAAGCGCGTCTTCAAAGGACTGATATCGCACTGTCGCGTTCACGGGAGGGATAGCATCATTCACAGATAGGCCGCTGGGATGCGACATGTGTTGAATGAGGCGAAATTTGCCCGGCACCTTCTTAGGCACCACCCCAATGGGGAAACGTGCAGGGGGTCCAAGGAGGAGTGACTAAAAGGACCCACCATGCGACCCAGGGCAACCTCCTGCTCCACCTTCTCGCGAAGCTGAGCAGGAAATTCCCTGGCTGACCGGAGATTACGGGGAATTAAACAAGAAACAGGCTTAACAATAGGGAGGCGAAACCCAGCGGAAAAACCCTCACGAAGCAAAGCCGCCGAAACCTGGTCCGGATAATAAGCCAACCATTCGTTAAGCTGAAGTAGACGCACCGGCGACGGGGCCTTGGCGAGCGCCAGGGTTGGGTCTGCCTCTGCCCCCCCTAGCACCTGGGGTGGATCGACGACAATCGTGGGACGTGTGAGCGCCCACGCGATGCAAACAGGGGTGCTTATAAGGACAGCCGGGGCCCCGCTGACATTGGGAACGATTATAGGCGTAACAACGCCCGCCGTTATTGTTGGAGCCACCCCTGGCGCCCAGGGAGGACCTCGGAAAGGGCTGTGGGGCAGAGGGGGAGGTGGCTGACTGCTGAACAATGGCAATCCAGGCGTCAACATCGCGCCCCAAACACGATGTCTCGCTTGCCCTCCCATTTGCGCCGGAAACGCTCGTCGTAGTCGCGCCAAACAGTACCGGGGACCGTGGCATGGAGGGCACAAACCTCGGACATATAGGTACAAAGCTCCCCAAATTGGGTTGGGTGATCCTCGCAGTATGCTGCGGTGAAAGCCAAGAAACCCCCAAGCCAGTTATCAAATGTACGCAGGGCATCAGCGCTCGCGCTGGATTTTTTCAACGCAGTCTCAAGGGCAAGTTTCGCATCAGCAGTGACGGTAAACATGTCAATGAACTCTCCTAGCTTAATGCGCTCGCGCACCTTCGGCCGGACAGTCTGTGCAACAGGGGTAATGGCGCAATACATCATATTCTCTTTAATTATGGGGGGACCGGACAACTCCCCGCCCGCCCGAGACTTAGACCGGGAACCCCGAGCCCCACCCAAAAGATGCTGGCCCAACAGCTTTAAGAGCTTGCAAGGCTGCAGGCCCTGAGAAGGGGAAGAATCGGGGGTGGCCCGCGAGTCAGGGGAGTCAATGCCCAGGGCGACATCAGCACACGACTCACTGGCTGTCGCTGGTGTAGGAGCCGCTGGAGGTCTGGAACTGCCGCTGGTAGATGGCTGCTGATCCTCCTGGCCCCCCTGGGCCGCTGGGAGCGGGGCATCCTGAGGTGGCCTGGCCACCACCGATCTCCTCGTCGAGCCATGCCCACGACCTTCCATCTGGGAAGAAACTGAGATAGGCACAGGATCAGGGTCCGGAAAAGACAGAACCGCAGGCGCGGGGGAAGAGGTGGCAACCGCCAGAGAGGGTGGGGTGACAACCGCAGGAGGATTACTGAGGAGGGGCGCAGCACTGGAGGGGCTAGCAAGGGCCTGGAGCGGCGACGGGGAAGGGTCCGCAGGAGCCGACAACGTGGGGGCTGGTGCCGGACAAGCCGGCGGAGCAGTAGCCCCTGGGAACGAGCCCCCTGCACCTAGGAAAGAGGGGGGCAGACCCCATGGGTTGAAATAAGGCCACTGTGAGGCAGCAGCCGCGGTGCCCTGCAATTGGGGGAACCAATGGTATTGGGGAAAAACCAGGAGGGGGATTCCCATAGGGAAGAGAGCCAGGCTGCTGTACTGCAGGCCAAAGAGTAAGAGGCTGCTGCAGCAGTGGTGGGGAGAAGTGGGCCAGCGCGGGCACTTGGGACTGGGCAGCAGAAAGCCATTGGTGGACAGAGGGCAGCTGCTGCACGGCAGACAAAGGAGGCTGGCTAAGACCGTGCCCCTGAGCCAGACCCGGGGTCCCTGAGACAACAGAGAAGCTGGGCTGAAGATCTCCCCCCCCCCCAGCTAGCAGCACAGAGTGAGTGGCCAGAGGGAGAGACACAGTGGGGGAGGGGGCTCCCGGACCCCTCTCCCCATGGGCAGCAGGTGCAGGAAAGGCAGAGCCCAGCGCAGCGGAAGGGAGACCCCCAGACCCCCCTGCCTGCGAGAGGGAGGGAGAGGGAATGGCTCCTGCTCCTCCCCTCAGCCCTGTCCACACACCCATCACCAGGAGCAGAGCGACACGCAGCGGAGCCAGAAGCAGGAGCAGAGGCTGCCATGGGAGGAGGGGAACCACCGAT
>WWET01000793.1:258482-289377 GCA_011038615.1 Limnodynastes dumerilii | reverse complement strand
CGCCGCAACTGAGAGGCTATTACCCAGTGTCTGAAATCACGTTCTCACGATACTTCAGACACTGGGTAATAGCCTCTCAGTAGCGCCGGGCACTTCCTGCTAGCAGGAAGTGATTTGCGGCGTTCAGTGAAGGATTTTTTTTTACCTATACAGCTGCTCAGTGGTCCCTGGATGGCATGCCCTGTTGGGGCACAACATAGGTCAGCGTTAAAAATCCGCACCTCTCATAGGTGCGGATTTTTATCGTTAAAAAACCGGCGTATTTTTAACGCTAGAAAAGAATTGAATAAGAAAAAAAAAATAACGCCAGTAAATTAATAAAAAAAGCGTAAAAAATACGCCGGCGAAGGATTTTTTAACAATTGAATCGGGCCCTGTGTGTATTACACACATATATACACACACATACTTTTTATTATCTTTTTTTTTTTTTTTTTACTTTTTCTGCTTGTTTGCTTTGTTCATAGTGTGTGCTTGATAAGTGTTGTACATAGATTTCCACATTCAAATACAAATGATGGACAACAAGGCTACAATGTACAGTATATGGAGCTAAAACAAATGGACCAACAAACTTGTATTATTATTATATCCAGTTACAACAGCATTTGCAAATTTTGTTGTACTGTATAAGCATCGGTTAAAAAAAATGAGTGTTGCCTCTTCTGAAATCTGTATATCAAAAGATATGAGTCATATGATGCATGTGGGAGGAGTTGCATTTAGAACATACGCTTGCACATCCTCCTAATATATTATATATATATATTGGTTGAATTGTGTGTACAAGCTGTGTGGCCAAAATGACACAATGAAATGTGCATGGCAGTCTGAGGTACATAATGGAAATCACTTTCCAATGCAAAAATCAGAAAATATAATATCCAGAATCTCCTCAGCTCCCACCCGGCCTGTGATAGAGCCAAGTTCTCTGTGTGCAATACGTAGCTCTTCTGCTGCCAGAACCAAATCCTGTTGCCGATACACATTGTAACGTGCCAAGGACTCTAGACATGCAGTGAGGTGAAGCCTGTGGCGAGTTTGAGTAATTGAAGGGGCTCCTTGAAGAGGATCTCCACATCTGAGAATAAACAGGAAAAAATGGTAAAGCATTTAATAGAGAACAAAACAAAAATTGTAATTTGAACAAGTATAACAAATATAGTAAATCTAGTAGCTAGTGCGGTAATAGCTACAATATTAGTTCATAAGCCCTAAAATGTACAAACCAATGTCACCATTTGTTGCAGATGTAAATTTTAATTCCTGGTTCCCCAGAGCTATAAAGTATATAAACTGTCTGTCATTTCTGTGCATTCTAATAATGGAAAACATATGTTGTTAAGAGGGTGGCATGGCTTAAGCTGGGTACAAACTATAGATTTTTCTCACCATTTATGTTCTAATCACCGGTTTAATTATTGTTTGAATGTTACTGTGTAAGTGTGCATGCTGCAATGATCATGTTTGAGTACAAAATATTGTTTGATCACATCTTTTAAACTTTCCAATGTCAGCAACAGGCGGTAAAAAAAATAAATGTAAAAGTCAAAGCTGCCGGGATCTTGTTCAGTGTGTATGAACGTATCGGCTCCTCAGGAGTTTGTCATTAAGAAAATCTTTTCAAAATATCATATTGTTGGAAGCTTGTACAGTGTGACATCTTAGAAGTATGGATGCTACAGTATTAGTTCATGGTATTATTTTAACATAGAAATATATTATGATAAATTGTATGGTAAAATGCTTAGCACTGTATCACAGTATTTTAATAAATGATCATAGGAAACAAGTGTTGAGATATAGAATTAGCACTGACTAACAACCGCACACATCAGAGTTGTTAGAAAAGACTATCTGACTAATGGGTTACATATAGATTTGAATTGGTCACATACAGATGACCTCTACTATATTTGATCACATCAGATCTATGGATCTCCCACAATTTTAAACACGTAAAAGAAAATGTTATGAATGAGTAAAATATATGTAAAAGCAGTAAAGGAGTTAAACATTTTTCAAGAATAATATACTAAGGTCAGATTGTATCAAAGCTGGTCATTTCTTGTTCTAGTTTAAGAGGGTCTTCAAGGATATGTGCAAATATTGGCCAAAATTGTTAATTACAAATGCATAGTAGTGAGATGATTACATGACAGAATACCAATATAAACCATTCCATTGTCTCTTACAATAAACCTCAGAGCCTTTTGTAACACCATACTTGTGTGTTTCTCGGACTCTCCCATCAATGAATTAATGACGTCATAATCTGATCACTGATGCTTATCTTTATCACGCATTCACACTATTTATGTTTTATACACAAATATATCCATCTCTGCATGTATATCACAGTGATCTATTTTCTGCACTCATACATATAGACAAAGCTGAACGATAAAGTCTCATAAAAGGTACATTAATCTCACATGGTTTCCAAGTTGTTTTTGAGGATTCTCAAGAAGTCGATGACTCCTTCTCCTGTGTGGCAGGACAGCAAACATGTTGGTGGTAGCCCAGACTCCTGGCATAGTTTCTGCATATTAATGAGACTCTCCTGATTCAGCAGATCTATTTTATTGAGCACCACAATAACCCTGCTGTACTCCTGTACACTGGAGGTAAAGTTCTGCAGGTAGGACAGAAGATACTCCAGAGATGGTAAACCGCTGCTGAGATCTATTACTGCAACAATAATGTCTGCTTCCTCAACCCTGAAGAACATGAAAAAAATAGATAATTCAGAAAATTGCATGACGTTGAATTAAAAGAACATAATACAAAATCTACCTAGTTGTTAAGTGAACTAACCTCCCATCAGAGGTGACAGATTATTACAGTAGGATACAGGATGACTGTATAAATCTGTTCTATACATACATACAGTGGAAATTGGATTCTTTTTGAAAGTTATTTTTATCATGCATTTATTTACCCACTCACTTTTTACTTTATTTAGTTTTATAAATGCCCCCTTAAACGGGGCAATGCAAAGTAATATCAGGTAGGTGTAAATATTATTTGCAGTGGAAAGTAAATTTTGCCTCCTTCATATAAACTTTATCACAACCTAATTGTTTTGTAAAATTATTCTTAATTCTATTTTCTATCTAACATTTTCCCCTTCCCCCTTCATTTCCTGTAGTAGAAACCTATCCTGTAGTACACAAAATACAATTATGGGGCAATTATAGGACTTGTATGCTGGACTGGTTTGCTGGCATGCTGACTAAGCAGTCCAGAAACGCACTCATAAGGTAAATGTATCAGCTGGTTTGCACAAGTTATCTTTGCAGTGCTGGTTTTATTTATATGGCCCAGCATACTTTTCCCATTTTTCTCCAGCTATACAGGTCTTATCTTAGACAATCAAGTGAGCACTTCCTACACACCATAATAGTTATTAAAATTAGGTAAATTGAAGTTGAATAAAGTAGATATAAATGGTGACAGTTAAAATAAACCTGGATTCAAGCAGTCAGTAGTTTTCAGAATCTAACCCAGGTCTGGAAGCAAATAGACTTTTTAGGAATGTGCCTTTATTCTCAGGAATGTGCTTGCATAAACTAACTAGCACGTGTTTAGCTAGAAATACTAAAAACAAAAATGCAATACCCTGCAAAGATGGTAATCGGAGTTAAGAGATAAATATAATGTCAATGGGCTGTATCCAGAACTACGGCCGTCTTCCATGGACGGCCGTAATTCACTGAACAGTAGCTACTGCGCATGCGCAGTAGCTATTGTACGTAATCTACATAACGTTTCGATACGTAGATTGCGTATATGTGGTCTTTTAGACCGCATACTCTAGCCTTTCTTGGTATGATTTGTTACAAAGGCCATGGACCATTGTGGAGACACAGGGCCGTATCCAGAACTACGGCCGTCTTCCACTGAACAGTAGCTACTGCGCATGCGCAGTAGCTATTGTACGTAATCTGCGTATTGTTTTGATACATAGATTGCGTATATGCGGTCTTTTATACCGCATATACGCAATCTACGTATCGAAACGATACGCAGATTACGTACAATAGCTACTGCGCATGCGCAGTAGCTACTGTTCAGTGAATTACGGCCGTCCATGGAAGACGGCCATAGTTCTGGATACAGCCCAATGTCTGAATGCCCTCTGTAAATTGTGCCAAAAAGTGGCTTATAAAGGATGTAGAATGTTTCATTTTAACTTCTGATGGTCTATTAATAAACAAGAATATATAAATATATATTTATACATAGCTGCACCCATTGCTTCCACTATTACACCATTTATTACATTTTTACAGGTCAGGGAACAAATAGACTTCCATATAGAATGAATGCTTGCCATTTGTCAATTGGGGTGGGAGATAGGGATAGTTTGTAAGGATTCATGACCATTGTATTCATACATTCTCACGTTACCTCCTTAAGATATAGGGGCTGATTCAGAGTTGCACTTACACCTTTTTTTTTTTTAGGTGCAAGTGTAGACCTGAGCAATACCATGTTGAATTGCAAGGGAATGCAATTTTAAATTGTGAAACCAGAATTAGCATTAAGATGTGAAGTTTCTTAGCTCAACAATATTTTATAGAATAAACATAAAGCTATGCAGTATTTTAGTTCTATGTGTAAAAGTAAAGTATTTTACCTGCATGCTAAAGATTTGAAATTAATTAACACCCCTTACTTTGAAAAATGGTTTAGCTACGCTGTACACTTGCACCTTTATTACCCTTAATCCCAAACTCTGAAGCAGCCCCGTAAATTTCTGACTGATGATATATACTCAGTTATTTACCAACAGATTTATGTGAATATATTCCACCGGTATATTGATCAAAATACTGAGATTTATGTGAGTATTGTAGTTTAAGATATGTATATATCATGAGGTCTACCTTATTATTTGACTACGTCTCAAATTTTTTGATATTTTCATACAAGTGGGGGAAAAATAGACAATTCTTCATAAAAAAAAGTTCAATTAATAGAATGTCCCATATGATGGATGCCAGCTACTCCTGAATTAATACTGTGTTGAAGTACCTTTTCCATTTTATCTCACATCTACCTACCATTAGGGTGCAAAATCCAAATGACAAAGGATGCCCCTCCCTGTGAATAGTCCTATTTAGGCCATTCCAGACTTTGATCACCCTTTAGTGACGCCATTCATTATTAATTTTATCAATATCATGTCTAAAGTTAAAATTTATCTTTATTGTTCTATCAGGGGCCAGCAGGTATTGTGCCTAAAATATACTGATCTAAGCTTTATAGCCTTTACAAGAATAGTGATCGTAACCTTCACCAGAGATCCAATGGATATATTGAAAGCTTGTGTGGCCCATAACTATCCCAGTGTAAAACAGTAAGAAGTCCTTCAAGAACAGCTGATCATTATTTGGGGGTGAGTAAAATTGCTTTCATTGCTGACAGGTGCATGACAATTACATTACATTATTTTAAATGGAATTTGTTAACTGTGAAAATAACTACATCCCTATTTAGGGTGAGCTTGCATTAGGGTATATCAATTTTAGCATTTTCTTAAAAGTTGTCCCTTTGCATTTTCCTTAAATTTAGTTGGTTTCAATATCTTAATAAATGAAAAGCAAGAGGATGATTAGCACTAATGGTAAATATATCACTTAATAATTGAAGATGGGTGTACATGTGTTCCTACACTTTACATGCAGAGAACAGACTTTGCAGCATGTATGAAAACAAATTATGATTCTTTGTATAAGTAAACACCCAATGTGCCCATTGCATAGAAAATACTAGGTGGTTTGAGATCCCACCCTATCCCTGTGTACAAAGGATGCAGCTGTCCAGATCCTTCCAGCATCTGTTCCTCTGCCAGGAACATAGTAGGAACTGTTATAATGCAGTAACTGCCTTTTGGCACAAAGAAGAGGGTGAAGCACAGTTCGGTGACTATGTTTTGCTTTTATGTCCCCTGCTTTTCCCAGGAATTGATGAATGGATGTCACGTTATACAAAACAAAAAATAAAAGGTTTTACCAAGAAACAGTCTTGTAAACATTTACTAAAATAAATAAGTAAAGTGATTTTTAAAGAGAACTTTTATTTACATTTACTTAGCATACTATACATGTGTCCATACTGTGACTTATGACAGTTGAACTTAATATAGTTTGTGGGAAACATAAACATGTGTCTTGGTACAGTATTGACTAAAGTCATTTCTAGCATGCGTCATCCAGCATTCAACTATGTTACAAAGAGATGATTAGTGTTACTTGATCAACTGTAAGTCTGCTGATCCCAGCAATGTGGCACACAAACAATGAAATACCTATGGGACTATTGCTGATGGTGAAAATTCCAGCTATTAGCTTAGGTTATGCAACCTGCTGGCTATTTCTGGCTATAGCTCTAGCTTTAAACTTGACCTGTGTGACTGCTATACTGTGTAATGTCGGTGTGGTTGTTGGTAGGAAGACCATCGTTCGGCAGTTGAATTGAGACTGCTGTAAATTTCTGGCAGTCTGCATACTTAATGGCAATGGTGTTGCGGCTCCCATAGCCGTAAAGATTTCTATTTCTAAAGGTAAGTCTTTGTTGCTACCCCTAACCTTAACCCTCCTCTAACCCTCTGCTTCCTGCAGCCTAACCCCAATCTTCCACTTTTTTAGCCTCAACTCTCCATGTACCGCAGTCTAACCATAATCTTCCTCTTAAGCCCTAACCCTACGTTCTTAAACCCTAACCCTAAACTAAGCCCTGCTTCAGCCTTAACCCTAACTTCAGACTGCAGCAGTGTGTCCACCGCAGTTTAGTATTCAATCTTTGTTCATTAAGACCAACACGGATACAAAGTCAATAATTCTTTAAAAGCAAACAATAGCTTGCATACAATTTGATCAACAGAGAACATGGAGAAGTGTTACATGCCGCAGGTCTGGCATGTAACGTCCTTACCTGCACGTGGGCGTGTTGGCATGCAAATTAGCCATATGCAGCTGCCGCACGCCATCTCTTCCAGTAGTTGCTGGATTCAGCTGCTGACCAATCAATGGCCAACAGCCTCTTTTTAAGTGCAGGCAGTACACACTGCAGCGCCGGTTATAGCGTCTGCTGCCCCATGCATCTTTATCTCTTGTCCTCTTTCTCTTTATCCTTGCCTTGCTACTTTGATCTCTGAGTCCCAGTTTCTAACTTTGCCCACTGTGTCTTCTGTGCTCCTTCTATTCCCCTGCTCCTTGCCTCTACCTGCTTGCAGTTATTTTTTGAGTCTCTGTGAGTGTATGCCCTTGTCTGTGTCACCGTCTGTCTGTTGTTGTGGTGTTCTTTTCACTGGGGTTTTTCTCTCCGTTCCTCTCTGTTACCCGCACTCACTGGAAGTGTCCATTGGGGACTACGACCTGCAGCCCAGACTGCCCCCCATCAGGGGATCCAGTGAACACTAGCCTCCTGTTAGACTCTGCGGTCTTAAAGACCGCATATACGCAATCTACATAACAAAACAATATGTAGATTACGCAAATTAGTTACTACGCATGCGCAGTAGCTATTTTCGGCATCTGACGGACGTATTATGGGCGACTGACGTTGTTCTGGATCCAGCCCATGGTGAGCAGGGAGACTAAAACCTGCATGGACTGCATCATCAGGCATCTGCGTTCCGATACAGATTCCTTGGCACTGCACAGTCTCCACACTACAGACTATACAGAACACTGGGTTAAGTTTTATGCTTTATACAATAGCATTCACAGTGAGTTCCTGGTGTAGACAATCATAGAAATAAAAAAAGAAGAGGACAGAAGTAATAAATATCATTATAGTAACACAAACCGTTTGTAGACAGCCTTTTTTTGATGTAATGCTGAATTATAGAGACAAAATATGCTCTGGAACAGTGCTGGATTACACACACTAACTGTGAACTCGAACAAATGCAGAAAAAACTATTAACTGCAAGCATCACGGAGTAACCCAGACAAGCTATGTGCTGGAGCTGTGCCACATTCAAGGTGTGTACTAGATAGTGCAGATTACATACACATGCTGTGTACAGGATAACAGTATCTAAATATTTAAACAACAAGTGCATCAGCATCAGGAATATGAGGAACCAGACCTCAGGCTAATGTTGCACAATGTTCTGGCACTTTTTTGACATTAAGATTAGAATTAAACTGTGAGTGTAATGCTGAGAAAGGTTATTATAGGGCATCTGACTAAGATCCTTAAAAGAACAATACTTGCGAACTACATTGCAGGCATTACTGCGAGATATAACAACTGGCAGAACACTGCAGTCAGCACATATACAGTAGAGTTTCAAATTACAACACACAGGATTTTGTATAGCCAAGTAAGTCAGTTGGTCTTCCTAATCCACAATTGTTTGTCGATATGGTCAGAATTAATGAGCACATCATATAGTAAGATTTTGGCCTTCCTAAGTTGTTTCTTAACTACATAAAGTGCAAAATTATTTAAACATAGATATATAAACAAAAGTTATCAACAAAATGAAGGTCTGTGGTTATTTCTATTAGGAAACTATACTCCTAACAATTATTTCATTTCAAAAAAGGTGCCACTGCATCTGGATGTTCCATAAATGTTAATGAGCCCAGATAATGTCTTTTTTTAACAATTCTAGAAAGTCCTATAATTCTCTAGGCTGGCTGAAGTACTTAGTAAAAATATTATTATAAAAAGGTATCTTGCACTCTAACATTTGCTGCAGGATCTATACCATAGTAGGGGATCTACCACCCCTATGGTAAAACAGAACTGGAGGAAATAATGAATGGTACAATCTGTCGCCAATGTTTCAAAACTGTTTTATTTATCCTTTTATATAATCTTTACCAAATGGCCTTAAAAAGTATGAGTGAGTACAAGCATATACCACAATCTTATCACAGTAAAAATGTTATAGAAAATGGTTTATTACAAGTTCATTATAACATTAATATACCCTGCAATAAGATTGCTGTCAAAACTATTTTTTCAGCAAAGGCAGTTATATTAAGGGACTTTCTTCTTTCCATTCCTCAATTCAAAGTTATTTAATACCTAATACACTTAAAACTCAATAATCAGTGCAAAATCTATAAACACATAGAAACATAAATAAAAACAAGTGCCTCTGTACTAAATCTCTTTTGAAAAAGAGCCTAAAAAAGCTCAAAATGTGTCAGCGGTGTGCTTTTTTCTGCAATGACTGCTCATCACTATCTTTACCCAGCACACAGTCTCTGATTCTAGCCTAAAAACATCAAGGGGGGTTTCCACAGATCCTAGGTGGTGGGCTCCAAAAACTGGTTTAAATACACCTTCTGCAGATTTGGTACGGATACATTTTTATAAATATTTTATACATTTTTACTGTAAAAGATTGTGATATATGATAGATAGATAGAAAGATTTTACCATTCATTATGGTTGCTTAGCTCATGATCGAAAAACTTAAGGCTCCAAAATTGGCACCCTCCAATTTAGAGTATTGTGTGACTCCATTGCACCAGCCCAAGCCTATGTAAATTTTATGTATAATGTCATATTATTTGCCTAAACTGTGTTTTAGCCATTTACAAAGCTTCTAAAAACAGGTTCTTAACTTAAATGATAATAAAGAGGGTACTCCCTGTGTTTTATAACGTCTGTCTGCTATATATTAATTACTACGGACCTGATCCGTTTTCCCGTACGTGTGGGGGTCTATACGTCTGCAAGAGAGAGGGGAGTGCACGCCCCCTTTCACTCCCCTCTCTCGTGCCGGCTTCATTTCAGCCTAAGTTAACTCTGTTACTGCCATAAGCCTGCATTAACTCTGTTGTGCGGATCAGCGGTCAGTAGACTGCTGATCCGCACAGACACTGTGATTGGAAGTCTTCCACAGCATAAGCTAAGTTCTGTACATGCTAGGGTAGTACACACCCCACACTTTTGGCACTTCTGTATCCTGGACCCAACCTTAAGTTTTACGCACCTGCCCCATGGAAAATGGGGCCGGTGCGTAAATGGAGAACATGTGTAAAGGCCTATCCCCTAAAGCATGGTGAACACTGTGCTTTTCAGCAGACAATCTTAACAATCACCAGGAATCTTAAAAGTGTGTACTGTACAAAGATCTCCTAATAGACAGTGCAAAAAGCAATGGATATCTTTCCACTGTAGATCTGGCATATTAAGAGCTCCAAGAGATCAAATCAAAAGATCACAGACCATTTCAAAATACGTTTGAGAACCAGTACAGTATACACTGGAAAGATATCTGGTGAAACAGCCTTTTGATTGTGTGATTGGAAAGATTATCTTTCGAAATCGCCCCAGCTCATAACCAGCCTAAGCCCTTACCATACAATTTGAATAGCTTCCCCTGTCCACCATGCAAACCCACTGGACGCATGGCGGGTCAACCCATCCTGCAATCGGAAAAACCAACAACATAGATTCTAGGGTCGTTCTTAGTTCCACTATGTAAACAAGTGCACACATTCTTAGAATACTCCTCTAAATCTACTACATTGCAGTTTCAATGCATGCCCTCATGGTTTAATACAACTCATTTTTAATTATGCCACCTTCCTGTACCTGGTTAAAACCCTTGATATATTAAAAATATTCTATCATATCTCCCCTTTTCTTCTCTGCTTCAAGCTATACATTTTTCATTCCTTTAGGAAGCATGATGGCTCAGTGAGTAGCACTTGTGTCTCACAGTGTTGAGGTCATGAGTTCGATTCCCAGACTAGGCCTTATCTGTGTGGAGTTTGTATGCTCTCCCCGTGTTTGCGTGGGTTTCCTCTGGGTGCTTCAGTTTCCTCCCACACTCCAAAACACAGTATGGTAGGTTAAATTAACCCTAATGTGTGTGTGTGTGTTTGTGTTAGGGACCTAAATATTTAGCTCTAATTGGGCAGGGAGTGTGTATATGGAATATCCTCAGTAAAGCGCTACGTAATCCGAGAGCGCATAATAATGAAATAAAATGATTTTATTGTATTTTTTGTGATGCAGGCAATGTACCACTTCTTTGTTGCCCTAGTTCTATTTCTACAATACACCTGATAAGCATTTAGGGCCGGATCTTGATAACTTCCGCCTTTAGAAGCATCCCGCACAATGCGCATGGCAGATGTTACGCATCAGAATTCTGAACGTAAGGAACTGATATAAATTAAACAGTATGGACTGGGTGAAGCACTTCTGTAAGACTGTAAGACTTCCCTCATGAACAGAGATCCATGCAGAAATTTAAGGTAGCGTTATGGTCACATAAGTTAGCCAAATTCTGCACACGAGAAGGGAGCGTCATGGTTATGTGCTAGCCTCTTACGTGTGAACTTTAGCAACTCCGTGCATACGGAAAACATTCTGAATTACAGTCAATTCTTAACAAATCAGGCACTGTTTAGCTATACTCTAATCACCTTGCCTTTGCACGTCTCACACCTTCCTTCTCAACTGGGTCCACGGTATGCCGCAGCCCTGCAGTGTCGCTCAGAATAATGGGATAGCCTCCGATATTCAGAGCAGTCTCCACCACATCTCGAGTGGTACCAGGGATAGAAGAAACAATGGCAGTTGGCTTTTGGCCTACAATTAATAAAATAAAAGACAAATGACAGATATAATAAAACTTTTACAGTAGTGTTTTCGAACTCATTCCGTTTGTACAAATGTATCTAGAGTGTGTTCTCCATTATGCTGACCAACACAGCTACCCAAAATTAGAGTGTGTCCTTCAAACTACACAGTAGCATAATAGGTATCCCTAGATATAACGGGAGAAATTTTGTAAGAATATTTGTCACAAATATGACAAAAAAGAAATATGAAAGGAACTGAATATGAAAGTCTACGGCCTGGATTTACACATAAGAAATTCATCAGACTTCCATACTCTATGTAAGGAAATGTGCTGGAAAATGTTACTCTGCGTGTGCAGTACCACTGGGCCAGATCCAGACCTCAGTGCAGTTTAAGTATGATCTGGTAGCGTATTTACGTGATCAGAAGTACTATGCACTCCCCCGGGCACTCCCCTCGATCACACATAACTTACTTGATTTACAAGTACCAAACCCTACCTTAACTTTTCCTTGCGTAAGAACGGTTGTACGTAGTGGATTGTCGCAAGTAACGGCCTAACCAGGCCAATACTGTACAATTTAAATGCCTCCCTTCGCCTACAGAGCGTATTTCCATCCATCATAAGGATGACCCGCCCCTTCGTACATATTTACGAGGAAGGTACGTATGATCAGAGTTGCGCCGCTTAACATCTGCCACGCGCATGCGCAGTACATACAAAAAGTCGAAGCTACGCAAGGTTAGCATAAATATGCTTACATACTGAACTCAGGATCTGACCCATTGGGCCTGATCCAGATCAACGATGTAGCGCTGAGCGTGCTAACGCTCAGCGTTACATCGCTGACTCCCCCCTGGCACTCCCCCTGTGCGGGCGTATGGCCCCTTCCTTACGCCGGGTGAAGGCAGGGTAGCCTTCAGCCGGCGTAAGGAAGGGGCCATACGCCCGCACAGGGGGAGTGCCAGGGGGGAGTCAGCGATGTAACGCTGAGCGTTAGCACGCTCAGAGCTACATCGTTGTTCTGGATCAGGCCCATTGTACCCAACACTTAAAGAGTGCCTCTGTGTGAGTTAGCTCTCAATTTAAAGACTCATCTTAGTACAATACCCTTCAGGGCAACGGAAGTTTAAGAATTTAACGTGAGAACACTTAAACTCCCTGTGTGTCCCTGATCTCATGATGAGTCACTCACCTTTTGCGTGTGGATTGGTTGATCCAAGTGAGCTGGGAGGGGTTCTCCTGAGGGGAGTTTTCTTAAATCCTTTTGAAATTAGGTGTTTTATTTATTAAGGTTTACAAAGGTGTTTATTCAGCATGGGATCACGCATCACACATGGGTAGTTTAGAACTCTCAGAACATCTTCAACATTAATTCAACAGTAAGTCACCTTTTGTCAACTTCTAATACTCTACCGAGCACTGAATTTTCAGTTTTGGACAGAATTATCCATTGAAGTGTTAGCGACGGCGGCCGTAGCTCAGGATCAGGCCCATTATCTCTGAATAGCCGACCAAAGAGGAGAGCAGTGCATTTATCCTGAAGAAACACTAGCAGGGATCATAACAGGTGATTGCAAACATAAAGGAGTTTTTACTGCAGCAACATTTTTTTTTTTTTATCGTTTTATTAACATTTTTCAACAGTACAATACAAGTGATAACGGTTACATTCTCCGGTTAGAAGGTCTCTTTTGCTAAATAAGGACATCCGAAATTTCCTTTTCGGATGCCCCAATTTTGAATACTTACCATTTTCTACTTTTTTTTCCAGAATGGACAAGTATGCCATTTGGCATACTTCACCCAATCACCTTCGGAAATACCGCCGCCGCCGATATTCCTCAGCCGCTGCCGCTATCTACGGTGAGTAACTTCTCTGTGCGGAGTAGGGAGGGTTAGGGTCTGGCTGTAGGGGAGGGAGGGTTAGGGTCAGGCTGCAGGGGAGGGAGGGGTAGGGTCAGGCTGCGGGAGATGGAGGGTTAGGGTCAGGCTGCAGGGGAGAAAGGATTAGGGTCAGACTGCGGGAGATGGTGGGTTAGGGTCAGGCTGCAAGTAAGGGAGGGTTAGGGTAGTGAGAGGGGAGGGTTAGGGTTAGAATTAGGGAAAGGAGTGGGGGACTGTTTATTCTTCATTCCTCGAGGTATATGCAATCAAAATCCCAGCCAGTTCGAAATTGGCTGGGAGAGAACGACCCTATCGAAATAAGGCCGTTCTAAGCAGGGACCCACACCCAGTGACAGTAAGTGGTTATTGTATACAATTAATTGGGAGAGTCAATCTCCTGACTTAGAGGTAAGCTTACATAGTATAAATTGCATTTTCGTACCGTAAAATTTACAGACAGTCATATAATAAGAACAACAGTATAGTAACAGTATTAGATCATTAACATAATGGATGAAGAAAGCGGGGAAGGGCAAAAAAGGTAAATGGAGAATAGATGCCACCTCCGAAGAAGGGGGTATGAGGAGAATGGATGGGCAAGGGTTGGGATCTAAATCCAATCCTTTCACAAACCTCCTGACATAGGGGCTGTATGGTAAAGGTACCATGGATGCCATGTCTTCTGGAAGGATTTAACTGTATTGTTTAGCAGTGCTGTTTTATATTCCATAGAGGTTATGTACCATACTTTGTTGATTAGAGTTGCACGAGAGGGTGGTGAGGGATTTTTTTTTAGCTGTTAATGTCTTAGCTACATTACAACAGTGCATTAGTAACTTATCGGAGGACTTGGGAAGACAAGGTAATGGCTTCTGCAACAATTAGACTGCTGGGTCAAGAGGCAGATCCCCTTCTAATAATTGTTGGAAAAATGGAATAATTTCAGACCAGAATTGTGCAATAATAGGTCACTTCCACCAGATATGGATAAGAGGACCCACTTCACCACAGTTACGCCAGCATAGATTAGAAATAGAAGGAAGCAAACCGTGTAATTTCACCGGGGCAAAGTACCAGCAAGTATATAGTCTGTATGCCATTTCTATGATGTCAACATTAAGTAAGGCTTTAGCTAATCGAGTTTTAATAACGGACCACTCCTTATATTCTATAGGCCCCCCAAGAAGCTCCTCCCAGGCTCTCTTGTATGGTTCGCATTCTGGTGCTGGAAGTTGGAGGACTGTGTGATATAATTCAGATATCATCCCTCGTTGCCCCACTGTGTAGATACATGATTGTTCAAATTGCATTGGCCATCGTAATGTTTTAGATTAGATTTGGAGATAGAAATAGAAGGCTGAGCCTGGGAGAGTATATTTGTCCCTGAAGCCCTCAAATGTATGTGGAGCATATTGACATAGAATGTGAAACAGTCTATACCCTTCTGTGTCCACGTGATTGCAGCATATTGATTTACGGTCACAGGAAAAAGATGATGGTGCCATATTGGAGTTAGAGGTGATGGGTATGCTGTTAGTTCAAATTTGGTAGATGTTGCGTCCCAAATCTTAAGAGTGAATCGAATGGTGCCTCTGTTGCTCTATTGTTCCTTGTTAACCAAGGGATATAGTCAACCTGACTCAGGTATTAGGTAATTCTCAATATCCACCTATTTTTGAATTATTGGTAATCCTAGGCCTCCATCAGTAGTAGATTTAGCTAATGTCTTACAGCGTGGCCTGGGTTTTTTTCACATCCCAGATAAAATAAGTGCATATTGATTGTACAGAGGTAAGCACTTATGAGGGAACAGACATTGGGAGTGTGTGAAATAAACATAATAGAAGTGGAAGTAGACTAATTCAGACAGCATTTATGCAACCTATCCAAGAGATAAACATTGGTTTCCATTGTTCTAAATCATATGTAATCGACCCAATGAGGGAAGTATAGTTATCTGAGTAAAGAGCTGAGTATGTTTTAGTGATTTGAACCCCTAGGTACTTAATAGAAGCTGAGCACCACTGGAAGGCAAAGCTAAACATCAGACCCTGGAGGGTAGTACGAGGAATTTGCAGTTTTAGGGCCTTAGACTTTGTGCTATTCACTTTGTAGCCAGAAAGTGATCCGTACACCTTAAGTTCTTTAAATAGGTCAGGAAGAGAGATTTGCGGTTTTGTTATGGTTAACAAATAAGGTTATTTTATACTGTCCATTCTGACTGAAGCAACATTTTAATTGAATTAACTCTACCTATGACAGACCAGGGAAGCTTAGACAACAACTTTATTTCTAAGGGATGCAAACTGGGGTTCCAAATTAAAGGGTTTTATGTAGTGAGAGTAGTTAGTTGGTGTGATACCAAGATATTTAACTTGGGAGGGTCACCTCAGAGGTTGGTGGTTCCCACAGACCACTGGGCAGTCCCCTCACAGCAGGAGGGAATTAGACTTGCAACCCAGAAAAGGCACCAAAACTGTTGACCACTTGTAAGAGTGCCTCTGGACCCTTATGTCCTCACTGTCAGCTGTCCGCAGACCACAAATCTCATGATTGAGGCAGGCCATCGGCTCTAAGGCTATGGCGAAGAGCGATGGGGAAAGAGGACATCCCTGACTTTTCCTTTATCCAAAGTGAAACAAACGGTCAGTGGTATATACATTGACGCAGGCTCTAGCCAAGCAGAGTACAACAGTTCCACCCAGCTGATAAAACTATCACCCAAGGTCATTAAACTCATCACTCATCAGCTGCCACAAAAAGGGTCACTTTACAGAAGCAAAGTCAAATACCACCACCGTCATCTCCAACTGCAAACGAGTGAAGAGCCGTCACAAATTAACGCCAGTAGATTTTTGCAGCATGAAGCTGGTCTGATCTGGGTGAATTAGTTCGCCAATTACCCATTTAAGTCTAAAAGCCAGAACCTTAGTGAATATTTTTTCACTGGTTGTAATTAGTAAAATAGGTTTATAAGAATCCATAGAGGCTTATAGAGCACTTCGATTAAAGCCTCTAGCATGTAAGGACTCTACATTAAACCCATTTATTTATTTATTGATTTAAAATATTAGCACCATTAGTGTCACTTACTAATTTGCCCATGAGTTTGTCTATTCATTAATTTTGTATTTATTTATTTACTTCTTAATTGATTTAATTATCTATATGACTTACTCTGCTGGCACTTTCTTTTATAGATACACATTTAGCAATTGGGATTTATTATATATTCTCTTGTGTTTTTATATTTACTATTTTGTAATTTCTGCACTATTCTGGGCATATGTAAAGAGTTTAGGGACACAGCGCTATTTATCCTCCTACCATTCTTTAGTTCTTTTCTGTTTATATTTGGGCTTGAAGTAGATAACCCCACAGAGGAGGCTGAATTGCTGCAGTGCCAGTGTTGAGACCCACTCTCCATGTGTTTTTTGCGAAGTCCCTGACAGAGATAGCGGTCACTGCTATGTAAAAAAAAAACAAAAAAAAAACAACACAAATTTCTGAATAATTACATTGAGCTGGATCCAGACTTAAGTAAGTACTTGAAATTAGTTACTCCTGGGATAAACCATGTTGATTGCAGGGGCAGTCAAGTTAATTGTATTCTTTGCATGCAGGGATATATCTTTGAATTGTTTACTGCACACAGATAATGACCAGTTTTAAGGTCACACTGTTATTTAGACTTGGGATAGGAAACATCACCTCTCAACTCTAATACTGGGCCGTATTCAGAGATCCATTTTCATGGGCAGTTACGTGCGTATTTTTAGGTACGTTTAAACTACGCATACGTAGTAACTTTATTTACGTAGTTCACGTAGACTATATGCACGGAAGTGCCTCCCAGACAGACTTGTGAATCACACATTGGTACGTACGTCCGGATCTGCAACGTAAAAAAACACACGGGAGAATTTAAATAAAAATGGTGGGGGGGGGCATTTAAATGAAGGAAAATGGGCACGATTATCACGATACACACGGACGGAGGACATATACACACGGGACTGCACACGGAAAGTTACAGGTGGTCTATGGAGGTGTAAGTCCGAGAGTACGGCCGAGAGAGGGAAGTGTCATGGGTGTGCATGCCGTGTGTGCGTATATTTGCGGACCGATCTGGACACGGATCTCTGAATACGGTCCACTGTTTGCAACAGGTGAAATATGACTCCCCTGCAATCAACATGTTTTAGCCCAGGAGTAACTAATTTCAAGCACTTAAGTTTGGATCAAGCCCATTGTATCCATGCGGACATTTAAACAATATATAATAAGGTAGGTAGTGATAAAAATTACTAACATTCTTTATTTAGTGATGAATAAACAGGTATATTAATAAAATGAATTATACAAACTAAGAAGAATGAATACAATGTTGTTATGTTTAAATAAAATGAAGTAGTCTCCCTGCCTTTTCTCAATCTGGTTTCCTCAATCAATCATAAGCACTTTTCAACATTTCACCTGCAAAAAATAATAGGGAGACTGACCCCACTGGTTATTCCTAATGGTTTCAGAAGGGTCACATCCTAAAATAAAGAATACATATTTACACAATGGGACACACTTAAGGGGAAGGAAAAAGAAAAAAATGCTAAATGCCACTGCTTAACCTCATTTGAGGAAGTACACAACCAGTAAGTCTGGAAAAGAAATACACATTTTTGTAAACTTGCAATTTGTATTAAATACTATAAAATTAAAAATAGAAAAAAGTAACTATGATCCAATAAACATCAGTCACAAATGGAAAATATTAATCACCTGGTATGGATCTACAGGGCCTCGGTTAATTATATACAAATATATATGCCGATGTGGTTATTCAATGCAACACAAAACTGTGACTGCCAGTGATCGACTTTCTCCAAGAAAAATCACTTTGCAATACAAGGAGCGCAAATTTAAATGTATTAGTTTGAATAGAGTAATGGTGTAGTAAGCAGTACCATCTTGTGGCTAGATGCATATTTGCAGAAGAAAAAAAATGGATTGGTTCATGTTTAGATCTAAACAAAATGTACATACTAAATCATATGTATTTGTAAAACTTAATGCATCACTAACTATCCTGTCACATGCTTATTTGGTATGTAAATAGGTAATGTGCTGGGCAGGGACAATTAGTGTGTTTTTTCTTGCTGTGTTTTCTTGCCTAGTGTGTCTGTTTGGAGAACCTGTAGTAGTTCTCCCTCGCAGCTGAGCTTATTAGCGCCAGAGACTTTGTTTTTGAATTTCGCTTAACAGTGTTCTCATAGATTCCTATATTGGTAAAAATAATACTCATTGATTCATAGTTCATATTGCAGGTGCATGAAATACACATTAAAAAAATATTAAAAAGGATAAAAAAAGAAGATATTATGACAGACAGTGACCAGCTTTCTCAATCAAAGTCTCTTGTGCTCCTTCCAGCATCCCAGAGTGGATACAAAAATCAGTTAAAATAAAGCGGTCAGGTTCACGGCTCGCTCCAATTACTATATAATATACACTACCATTCAAAAGTTTGGGGTCACCCAGACAATTTCGTGTTTTACATGAAAACTGACTTTTATTTATCAAATGAGTTGCAAAATGAATAGAACATATAGTCAAGACATTGTCAAGGTTAGAAATAATGGCCCGGATTCACATAACCGAACGTATTGCATATACATCCGGTGTTTACCGATATTTGATACTGCGTAGTATCTTTTTTACATAATCTACGGAACTTTTCATTACGTAGATTGCGTATATGCTGTCTGCTGTCTGAAAGACCACATATACGCAATCTACGTAACGAAAAGTTACGCAGATAACGTAAAAAAGATACTACGCATGATCAGTATCAAATATCGGGAAACACCAGACGTATATGCAATACGTCCGATGTTGTGAATCCGGGCCAATGCTTTTTATTTGAAATAATAATTTTGTCCTTCAAACTTTCATCAAAGAATGCTCCTCTTGCAGCAATTACAGCATTGCAGACCTTTGGCATTCTAGCTGTTAATTTGTTGAGGTAATCTGAAGAAATCTCACCCCATGCTTCCTGAAGCACCACCAACAAGTTGGATTGGCTTGATGGGCAGTTCTTGCGTGCCATATGGTCAAGCTACTCCCACAACAGCTCAATGGAGTTGAGATCTGGTGACTGCGCTGGCCACTCCATTACAGACAGAATACCAGCTGCCTTTTACCTTGTACAAATCTCCCACTTTACCAGCACCAAAGCAGCCCCAGACCATCACATTACCTCCACCATGCTTGACAGTTGGCATCAGGCACTCTTCCAGCATCTTATCACTTGTGCTGCGTCTCACAAATGTTCTTCTGTGTGATCCAAATCTTTTCCTTTTATTGGCCAGTCTCAGATATGGCTTTTTCTTTGCCATTCTGCCTAGAAGGCCAGCATCCCATAGTCGCCTCTTCACTGTAGACACTGACACTGGCGTTCTGCGGGTACCATTTAATGAAGATGCCAGTTGAGGACCTGCGAGGCGTCTATTTCTCAAACTAGAGACTCTAATGTACTTGTTTTCTTGCTCAGTTGTGCACCGGGGCCTCCCACTTCTCTTTTTACTCTGGTTAGAGCCTGTTTGTGCTGTTCTCTGAAGGGAATAGTACACACTGTTGTAGGAAATGTTCAGTTTCTTGGCAATTTCTAGCATGGAATAGCCTTAATTTCTAAGAAGCAGGATAGACTGTTGAGTTTCACATGAAAGTTCTCTTTTTCTGGCCATTTTGAGAGTATAACTGAACCCACAAATGTGATGCTCCAGATACTCAACTAGCTCAAAGGAAGCCCAGTTTTATAGCTTCTCTTAACGAGCAAACCCGTTTTCAGCAGTGCTAACATAATTGCACAAGGGTTTTCAAGGGTTTTCTAATCATCCATTAGTCTTCTAACACGATTATCAATCACAACCATTAGAACACTGTAGTGATGGTTGCTGGAAATGGGCCTCTATACACCTATGTAGATATTAATTTAAAAACCAGACGTTTGCAGCTAGTGTAGTCATTTACCACATTAACAATGTATAGAGTATATTTCTGATTAATTTAATGTTATCTGCATTGAAAAAACAGTGCTTTTCTTTCAAAATAAGGAAATTTCTAAGTGACCCCAAACTTTTGAACGGTAGTGTATATATACACACACATAAGAATGGATTTGAGTAAAATGTTTACTGCACAGGTAAATATAGAGGATCAGTCTGTAAGTAATGCAATTAGCAATGCAATGGCACAGGTTAGTATGTAGGAGAATACAATGGCGAAAATCCACAAAGTAACCAATAAGGGTGATGGCTACAGTAGCCAGAGGCGTCACAAGGGTGTCGCACTAGATGTCAGTCTTTGTTAAATTAAATGAAACCTCTTTAAGCAGTGCAGTCACATGGTGCACTGCTTTAAGTAATTAAGAGACACCGACATAGTGTGCGGCCATGACACAGAGACTGCGCCTGGCTGGCTCAGTGCATTACAAATAGCCAGCCAAGCACTGTGTCATTGTTGATCTATGTTTATTCACCTTTGGTGGTTCTGTTGTGCACCCCAGCCAGTTGAGACTATTGCAAGGAGGAGTGCCACTTTTTGGATTAGAAAACATACGCATTTTGAATATGCTCAATTGCAAATTTTTCTTTCCCAGTCTAATGCAAAATGCTATGGATATTGTATAATGCACATTCAATGCTCTCATTAACCCAACATGTTGGTACTCACTTATTATTCTTGCCTGCATTTGTAGTCCCTGCTAGAACCACCTGTACTCCATCTCTTAGTCTCTCTCCTCGTCGGCTGTCCTTAAGATGCCCCTCCAGCTCTTTCAGAAGCCTTTCAACCTCTTCATCAACTGCATGAATGCATAAAATATGTAATTAGACACAAATCAGTTCATTCTAAGTTGCCTAAGAACAGTGTGCTAGACAGTTTTGCATACTGTGTGGGGTCATTCTCACTTTGCATATATTACCGAATTACAGCTGTCCCCTCCTATATCCGGACATCATTTAAAATATTTCCTAACCACATTTCCTTATCAACGCCTACACATATTTGATATTGGGTCAGACCAGCGACCAGAGGATTGTACAGACAGTGCCTTTCTTGCTTTTATGCACTTTCTCTATGCAATCCTCTGTCAGCACCCCCCGCAGTGATGCCACTGGATCACGCCCCCTTCATATTATGAGGGGGGCGCCTGATGCCCCCTCCCCCCCATTCCTATGTATACATGTTATAATTCAATACTTACCTGTGCTACAACAAAAATATTTTGTTTACATTATATATATNCACACACACACTAGAGTAAACTCTTTTGCCATTACTGTCTGATTTGTTTGTGACAAGAAATAAATGGCTACCAAGACTGTTGCTGTAAAAGACAGCAGAGCTTGTACAGAAAAGCGGCTGTTCTGCTCATGTAACAAAGTGGCTACACTGAGCATGCGTCTATAAACAACTACAGCTGACAACTTAGTGCTGTCACACCTCCAGGCTTACAGTGAGAGACAACAGCTCAGAAGTAAGAGCCATTGGCCCCGATCCTGAACTACACTGCCCGGCGTTAATACGCCGGTCAGCAGCGCAAGATCGTCTAAAAAGACGATCTGTGCATGCGCTGGGCAGATGTTGCCCGGCATAGCTACGGCAACACCCGATTGTTGATGGGGCGTCCGTAGCAGCAGCGTAGTGACGCTGGAGAGGGTGTCCCCCAGCGTTACTACGCTGCAGTTAGAGCAGGTAGGCGGGGGGAGGGAGGGTAATGAGGCTAGGAGGGCAGCGTTATCATACTAACGCCGCCGTCCCAGCGTATTTACACTCCCTTACGCCTGCTGAAGTTAGGGTAGCCTTCAGCCGGCGTAAGGGAGTGTAAATTCGATGGAGCAGGGGGAGTCCCACGATCTAACGCTCAGCGCTACATCATTGTCTTTCACAGGCTGCCAGAAATCTAGGGGGATGCAAATTCTTCATAGATTTATTAAACATACTAAATGTGTAGTTGTGTTTTGTATATTTTCATATGATTGCATTTTTTGTTCGGCTTAGATTCACCAAACAAACAGGTAGTGATTTGACAAATAGTGAATGAACTGTTAGCCTTAAATTTATATATTTTTTTAGTTTAAAGGGATATGTTTCTGCTTAAACTGTTTTTAAAATGAAATATATAAAAAACATACATAATTAGTATACCTTTTTATATCATTTTAATACAGTAAATTTGGCATTCCTAATCAATACATATTTTAGATTTATGAAGAATTCAGAGCCAGAGTCTAGTATTACAGAACAGTCGACTGATTAGTGTACCAACTTTACAGCACTGACCTGGTTTGCAGAACCAAAGAGGTTGCAATTGTAACAGAATATCTGTGTGGATGTTCACGTGGATCAACACTTTTTATCAACTAGCCTGTGACATCCAGTCCACCTCTATGCTCACAATGGGCAGGTCTGCAATTGCCTGCCCAAACCTGTAGTGCAGTATAGTAATTTGATCCTTTTAAGCTACAATATATTTCTACATGCTAACATACTGTACTACATTATTATCGCTACATGTAAAATGTTGTAGTACTTATGTAGATCTACATAACCAAGAAAAAAATGGCTTTTAACAAAAAGTAAAGTGGAGAATCAGGTACAAAAAACAAAATAACTATGTACTAAAATGGGTTGGCATTGCCACAGAGTAAAGTGTGGATTTTATATCAGTGGGTTGCACTATTATGGTACCTCTTACCAGCAATCAGAACACCTTCCTCCACATTATCATCCTCGCTAAAGTCTATGAAAGCCTCGATGTGTGCCAATGCCTGGCAAAAAAATGAAGCAAAGGACATTCAGTAAACCAAAGCCTAAACTTTTTACATACTGATTATAGGCAAGATTAGAAACCACACATACTTTCAGCATTCACTCATAAACATACAGCTAAATTATAAAAAGTGATTTCTAATAGCAGCGTGCTGTGAACTGTACAACATGTATTCACTTACCAATAACATACTAATCAAACTATTTTATATCTATTGTATTGCAGAAATGTCCAATCTAGATTAAAAAAAAGGATCTAATCCCCTATGCATAAATATGGGCATCAATTTATCAACCTAATATCAATTTCAAAACATAGTAAACAAAAGAAATGCCACCTGCCACTCTCAAGGGTTTTCTGCAATAGGTCTTAACAATAAACAATGAGATATTGGGCTGGATCCAGACATAATATATGTCAAATATTTTCACGGAGTCTTTGTAGTTTGTATACTTTTGGCGCTATCCCACTTTTTTCTTTTTTAAGTGCTTGAACTTAGTTACTCCTGGGCTAAATGTTGATTGCAGGGGAGTCATATTTCATCTGTTGCAAACTGTATTATACCCCTTTCAGATCGCCGCCCCGGCAATATCCCGGGTTCACAGACCCTGTTTCACACTGCAGGGCAGACCCAGGAAATTCAGAGACCCGGGTCTGCCCTGTCGTCATCACGGTGCGTAATTTGTTTACTGTTGCTCTGGCAACACTTGCCAGGGTAATAGTAAAAAAAATTCCACCAATCGAGGTACACTAGGTGCTCCCGGGTAGCACCTTTCACACTGCACCCCTACCCGTGTCAGACCCGGGAATAACCCTTCTTTTCTCGTTGATTTCCCGGGTCTTCTGACACGGGTCCACCGGAAGTGCACCTTTCACATCTCCGCGAAATACCCGGGATTTTGCTGAGACCCGGGTTTTGGCCGAAAATCCGGGTATTTCGTGGTGATGTGAAAGGGGTATTAGAGTTGAGAGGTGATGTTTCCTATCAAGTCTAAATAATAGTGTGATAGTAAAGCTGGTTACTATTTGTGTGCAGTAAGCAATTCAAATATATATCCCTGCATGCAAAGAATACAATTAACTTGACTCCCCTGCAATCAACATGGTTTAAGCCCAGAAGTAAATAATTTCAAGCACTTACTTAAGTCTGGATCCAGCCCATTGTCCCTACGTTGGGTCATACATCATGTGTTGAGCACTACCCATTTTATGTAATATCTCCTTACTGTAAATCAAAAGCAAACTTACTTTACTGGCCTAATTTTGGCTACATAGTAAAATAAGTCAGGCATCAGTACTTAGGCCTTTACCCTGATTAATTGTTGACTCCAACGATGATATAATTGTCCAAGTTCTCCAGACATCTGCCGTAAGGCCTGCCGCCTCTGAACCTCAGTTTCTGCATAAATGAGATCCCCAAGACCTTCTACCTCGGTCAGATCAAGTTTTCCATTTTGAAAAGCTCTTTTGGTGAATTCACCTGGTTCGGCTGGACGGAGCTGCTGCAAACAACCTATAAATAAGAATTTTAGAAGATTGAGGTCTGTCTGCTTTGATATTAGGATGATATATATATTTTTATATATATATATATATATATATATATATATATATATATATATGCCAAACTGCACTGGATCCTGATCAGATAGATGTAAATTAAGGAGCTGCTCGCAGTGTTGATAAACACTGACAAGAGGCGGGAGGGCTTCTCCAATACCCTCTAGAGCTCCTACATGTAGTTGGGACTGCATAAACAGTGAAAAATCTAGTATCCACCCCGTGCTCCAATAGTAAATGTAACTTCTATTAAAAAGTTATTTGTATTTATGTAACTTCTATTAAAATATTTCTTTATTTATGTATATAAAACCAACGAGCAGCAACTTTTAAAATAATTATGTGAAGTTTCTCTATACATAACCAAACAAATAGTTCTGGTACCAAATAGCAGGAGTTTGACCAATTCTCCCCAGATTAGTCCAGACCAAGAGTGTGCATGCTCACAGGCAAGGGAGAGAGCGGGAAGCGCTTCACAGGACAGCCTCACGTGTAACGCTAAAGGGAAACCTGTCACTTACAACACCGAAAAGGATTAGAAGGGAGTTGGCATTACTCATCTCAGCAGCCACACCAACGGCGATCATCATAACCACTGTCCCAAAGGTACGGTCGTTCAATTACTTAATATCTATAGTAGCTGAACAAAGGGCCGTATACGCAATCTACGTTGCAAGAAGTAACGTAGATTACGTTACAAAATTACTGCGCATGTGCAGTAGCACTTTTCTGAAAACTAAAAAAACTAAGAGCCAAATTTACTAAGCTGTGGGTTTGCAAAAGTGGAGATGTTGCCCATAGCAACAAATCAGATTCTAGCTAACATTCTCTAGTATGTAATAGGAAAGTCAGAGCTAGAATCTGATTGGTTGCTATGGGCAACATCTCCACTTTTCCAAACATGCAGCTTAGTAAATATGGCCCTAAGACTCTCTCTCATAACATTGACGGTTTGCACATTGAATTCCTCCGATGCTTTTCTTCTACTGCTTTTATTAGGACTTTTATTCCATCATCTTCTATTTGGTACCTGACTTATTTGTTTGTTTAAATATATATAGAGAAACTTCTCAAATATGTTAAAAGTTGCTGCTCATTGGTTTTATATACATCAATAAAGAAACATTTTAATAGAAGCTACATAAATAAAAAAAACTTTTTAATAGAAGTTACATTTACTATTGGAGCGCGGGATGGATACTAGATTTTTCACTGTTGATATTAGGATGGATCTAATGATTGACCCAGAATCTTAAAACCCTTACTTCAAATACCAGGTAAAAGAATGCAGAAGTTAATGGCATTTATGTAACAAATGTATTAGACACATACGTATTTCTTTTTGCTTAACAAATATTTACCTGAGAACCACTTGGAGACTGATGTTTTCTGTTAATGAAATAAATGTCACAAGACACTTTTTTGTGCTTTGTTATTTACATTTATATAGACTGTCAATGTTATGAGTCCCCTCAATATACCCGTGGCAAGGATGGAACTTAAAGAATATGACTTACGGTATATAAGTCTTGCTGCTGATACTCCCTTCCCCTGATTAGTCTCTAATCCTGAGGTAACATTGTTGATAGCGTTAAACCCACCCCCCCTTCAGTCTTCCCAAACCCCATTCCCTTGTTATACTGTGGCACCCCTGCACTTTTAGACTAAAAGTGCAGGGTGCGCGAGAGAGAGAGAGCCGGGAGGCAGTCAGCAGGTGCACGAGGTCCGTTGCTTAGCAGTAAACAGACACGCTTTGTGTAGTGCGAGGAAGAGTGGTGTGCGCAAGGCTGGCTGTGAGAGTTTGGCGAACACTTGTGGTGAGGAAGAGGCTGTAAGCAGTGTTATGTGAGGGGAGATGGTGAAGGAAGGCAGTCGTTGAGGTGTAAGGACAAACAGAGGTGGAAAGTGTGGTGGCGCTGTAGAAAGAGCTGTGTGACAGGGAGAGCATCGGATATATTGAAAGTGAGCCAGAGAACGTGCAGTATAGGGAAGGAGACAGCAGATTTAAGAGAGAGCCGGAGGACGCATGGTAAAGAGAAGGAGTCAGCTGAGAAATCGAAAGAGAGCAGTGGAGACAGTTTTGGTTGGCATGACATGACTGTATGAGGAGAGATATACGAGGCTGTTGGTAACCTCAGGTAGAGACGGCAGGGATCAGAGAGGGTGCTGAGAGGACGGAACAGCTGAAAAGAAGCAGTGGTGTAGTTACAGTTTGGAATTGTCGGTGGTGTCAGAACGGGACGGCCAGCTGGGGAAAAAGTGAATGTGATATCGGAGGTATAACAGAGAGGGTAGAGAGAGTGTTCGGAAACGGAGAGAAAGCGCACTGTAAAGAGAGGAGAGGACAGGACAGAGGAATTGCTGAAACGGTGTGAGAGCGTATTGGAGGTAATGGGAGATGCAGAGAAGGTGTTGAAAAGTTTCCTTTTGGCATAGCAGATTAACTAAAAAGAGGAATAGGAAGCTTGACTGTGTATTCATGAAGGGAAACTGGAAATTGTTCAATAGACTATTTTCTCAGGACAATGATTTTGGTAACACTTACACCTTCATTTAATTGACTGTATGAAAAATAGTTGCAATAGTAGGAACTATTTAGTGAATAAGTTTTACTAAGAAGAATTTACAGAAGTTTTAAAAAATGTAAAAGTGTAAAAGATGATTTGCTGATTGTATGCATGATTAATTAATTGAAGCCTATCTGTTGGTAATTGTGGGTAATTGAAATTCATTACTGTGATTTAGCACTGTGATTAGAAACTTTATAAAAATAGGTTTTGCTAATTTATATAGGTTCATGACGGTCTATGAAAGAAGAGGAGATTAGAAGATGATTTCTTAAAAGTTTAGTAGTATTCTATGTGATTTATAAACAAGAAAATTGTTACTACCCAATACAAATATTTTACTTGCTCTTTATGAAAATTTCTACTTCTAATTGTAACAATTGTACATGTTTAATTCTGAGATTTTACTAAGTTTTATGCCAATCTAAAACATTACTAAAAATATTTATAAAATCTAAAATTAATTTGAAAATATTTATTAAAACTAAACTTTCATTTTATTACAAAAAGTTTCTGAGTTTTCTTACATTGTTTACACCTCTCTGCAATCCACATCCATCCACTATTATCACCATCATATGCCTGTAACCCTAAACCACCTGGTTATCACAATATGGTTTTGTTTTTATGCTGTTTAAATGTGAAAATCACATTCTAATGCCATTGTTTCCTGGAACTGCTCTGGCCATCCTTTAATGGTAATAACTATAATTTGCAAAGTTAAAATTTAAGAATGTATTTTTTGACAACAGTTGGCACCTTGCTGCCCCAAAGACAGATTTTCTAAGCAGCGAACCACACTTGTTTGATTTCCCATTGCATGGCCCAATTACAGCTGAGTACACACCTACCCAATTGTTAGGTAAATCATACAATTTACAATAATTGGGTTTAATAATACAGGAGTATGTATGTCCCGCGATCATAATTTGTTGTGATAAAACAAGTCGCATAATTGATTTGGTTTTATGAACTTACTAAAAATCATGATCAATGATGGAATGATTTCAGACAAATTTGCGTAGTGTGTACACATGTAGGACTGTCTGTCCAACTTTACTGTGCAGCATATCCGAGCAGTGTGTACAGTTACAATTGTTTCAGCAGAAGGTCAGAAGAGATAATAATCTCAGATTTCATGGAAAATTGTTTTGTAACTTGGCAATCATCTGTGAATTTGTAAAAGCCATTGCATCTCAAGTATGACTGCATAGACATGCATTCAGCCTCATATAATTCATTTTTTATCCCTTTGGTGAAGTTATTCTTCTAAGAGCAGCATCCTATGCATTTCATAAAGTGCTAAAAACCCTTGGTAACTTTCCATGAGTCTGGATGGTCTCTTTGGCTTTTATTGGACCAGTGACTAGCTTATTGCTAATTTTGTTTGAATTTCTGTAGATGATGATTGGTTACTATTGGGAGAAATTTGATATGCTAGTCTTTCATTAATCTTGTTTGGTATTATTTATTAATTAAGTTTTTGTTTCTTTAATTGATGTCTATCAATTTTACATACTTCTTCATATGCTATATTCAGTAGGTTTTTATTGTATTTTGTTTGAATTAAACATTTTTTTAAGGGCTAGGGCTTGTTTTCAAAGTTGATATCTGTAAAATTACATAGTATTCTATTAAATTAACTTCTAGGGATGATTCCTAATTCAGTTTCTAAGTTGATTGCTGAAGCCCATATTGTAATTGTTGCAATCAACCCAATAAATGTATGTGTGGGTATGAAAGGTATTGCTCTGTATTAATATTTTCAGGTCCAGTAATTTAAATACTACTTGTGCAATTGAGATGTATCTCATTTTGTTAATACGATGTATGAATTTATTTAGGTATTGCATACTTCCTTATCCCCATTCCATACAGGCTTTAGGGTGCTCTTTTGAAGTGCATAAGGAAGCAATATCACACATCTATAGTAGATACTCTTTTCCATTGTAGTTTCTTTGATTTTCAAAGAATGCATGATGTCTCTGAGATAGCTCCTTTATTTAATTATCACAGGTTGCAAAAAAGTAGATTCCTAAAACTACTGGCCTACAGGGTTGTTTGGTGAGTGATTGCTGTATTTTAGATAAAAGGTAGAAAACTGGTATTGTAGAATGTTGTACATTCATATGTTCAAACTAATTTTGAAGCCTGGAAACCGTTGCATACAATAATTTTAATATTGTGCATGAAAAGTAACAGTAAATAGTAATGTGTTGAAGTTAAAGTATGATGGCACAGTAGAAATAGAATCTGAATATCTGTACAGTATCAGCTGAGACATTGACATGCTTTCAGGGTCCACCTATGATTTTACTTACTTAGGAGTAAGTTTTCTAAACATCAGAAACAGTTGATGAACCAGGAATTGGTTCCTGTAGTGATGAGGATGAGTTCTGCTGGATGGCTTTTTCAAAGGTTTCCTTCCCGCTGGGGAATTTTGGACATGTCCGGAAATTTTGTAGATAATGTAATGAATAGACACCATCTTTTGGATCATTTTGTATTTTGTAATAACAAATAATGGATGCTCAATCTGTATAGTATTAAACTGGGGGAAAAGCAATTCTTAACAAAAGAACAAAGACTTCGGTAATGGCACCAATATTATGTAGTATTTGTCGTATAATCTTCCAAATATGCATAAAAAGTTCCTATACTCTATGTAATTCATGATGCTTGTTAGGAGGCACTTAGAGAATTTAGAAAAATCCAAAAAAGACACAAAGTTAAATGATGTCAGCAAGTACTTGCTCACATCATTTGACTTTGTGTTGTTTTAGAATGTTTCAAAATTCTCTGAGTGCCTCCTAATTGCCTGATATTTAGCTTTGCTTAAGCTGGACGTGCACCGGAGTACTTATTTCCTATGTAAAGAGTGCCATCCTACAGCTATATTATATATTAGCAAAAGAAATGGCTGCGCTTCTATCCAACAAATTAACTCACCTACAGGAGGTGCCTTGACGCTGGGCAGGTGAGCTTAAACCAATATAGCTATATTGTGAACTAAACCTCCTTTTTACTTATGTGCAGACACATAGTGTTATTTAATGTATGTTTGGAGCGCCGGACCTCTCTTGTTCCTTGTATTTACATTGTGGTCACTTTGGTCCTTGGCTGCACCCCTATATTTATATATACACTTGCACATATTTAATTTGTTGGATAGAAGCACGGCCATTTCTTTTGCTACTGTTTAGTTTCATTTGGGAGTCTGACCACTCCCCAAACATGGCCGCTGCAGGCTATTCAAATGCAGGTAGTGTCTTAACAGAGACCTCCTGTGTACACATATAGCAAATGGATAGGGACTCACCTACAGGAGGTGCCTTGACGCTGGGCAGGTGAGATAACCCAATATAGCTATATTGTGACCTAAACCTCCTTTTTATTTATGTGCAGACACAAAGTGTTATTTAATGTATGTTTGGAGCGCCGGACCTCTCTTGTTCCTTGTATTTACATTGTGGTCAC
>WWET01000793.1:238293-240324 GCA_011038615.1 Limnodynastes dumerilii | reverse complement strand
CTCCCCTCCCTCACGGTGCGCACAATACAATGACTTTGATGTGACCTTAGGTCACGCCACGTCTATGTGCAGTGCGCGACGCGAGGGAGACAGTCTGAGTCACAGCCGCAGGGAGAGAGCCTGAAACTGCCGGATGAAAAGGTAAGAGGGAGAGAGTCTGAGTCACAGACTGCAGGAGGGACAGAAAAGGTAATTTTCAGGCCCTCCGGCAGTTTCAGACTCTCTCCCTCACGGTGCGCGCTGTACAATGACTTTGATGTGACCTTAGGTCACGCCACGTCTATGTGCAGTGCGCGACGCGAGGGAGACAGTCTGAGTCACAGCCGCAGGGAGAGAGCCTGAAACTGCCGGATGGACAGAAAAGGTAAGTTCAGTGTAACATCCCCTATATAAGACGCACCTGATTTTTAGACCAATTTTTTTGTCTAAAAAAGGTGAGTCTTATACATGGGGAAATACGGTATATCCTCTGAAATTTAATGCAGTGTGTACCCATCTATATAGTAGCAGCAAGTTATTTTCTTAGCTGCAATGATTGCTTTCCTTTATTCTAAGTATTCATTTTTACCCATACACCTAGACACCAAGGGCCAGGTTTGCTAAGCTGTGGTTTTGGAAAAGTGGAGATGTTGCCTATAGCAACCAATCAGATTCCAGTTCTTTCGTATTACATATTAGAAAATGTCAGCTAGAATCCTATTGGTTGCTATGGGCAGCATCTCCACCTTTTCAAACCCAGCTTAGTAAATCTGGCCCCAAGTGTATTTTGACCCAATTTTTGTTGCTGGGTGTTGTTTGATTTTGACTTTTGGTTTTATTTACCTTGTAGCCATGGAAGAATCATTCCAGTCCAGCCCATCACATGGCACCGTTACTGCAAGAGCACTCTCAATCTTTATGTGCAGTTCCTGCAACACTGTCTTGGCAGATGGGCAAAGTTTGTGTCTGGTTACTCATCCTCTGCAAGTTATTGGATTTCTGGAAGCCAATGATAACGTTGTTGTGGAAGCGACTCTGTCTCATGGAGTACTTGAATTAGAAGATTGTACCTTTTATGCTTTAAGATGCCGCTTCTGTGAAAAAGAAGTTGGGCTAATCCTACGTGCAGCAACTACTCCCGTTAGTTATTTGTTAGACTTATTCTGTTTTTATAAAGACTGTGTTTTTTGTTATATGTTAGAAACAAAACAAATTGTTAAAAGTTCTGAATTAATATTTGATTTTAAAAACTACTGCCATCTCCTACTTAAATTGCAAACAGAAGTGTGCACAGCATATGAACAATTATCCGCTAAAATGGATGTGTCACAAGGGCCACCTGGGTTGGAATAATGGTATGACAATCAGGATAGGCCCCTGTTTCATGTTTTGACTATTAATAAATGCATTTGTTTGTTTCATTTACCTTATAGCTTTATTAATAATACCTTGTTGGGGAGCGATTTAGCCTCTTCTTTTCTAATGACGAGTTTGCTCATTCCACTTATGGCATTAGTACATAATATAACACAGATTACAGTAACTGACTCCATAAGCAATCAAGTTCTACCTGATTGTGAGCTAAGCAGGAAGTGGAACAGTTACAGTATAGATCTGTAATAAAATAATAAAGAAAAATACCAAGTGTGTGTGAGGTAGGCCCCAGTATAGTCTTATGTATTGTATCTGCTAACACATCCCCTCTTCGGTAAAAGCAGAGATAACAAAAGTATGAGAGGGTATTTTTTTTTTAAGAAAGAAATAACATATCCTGTAACAGTCAAAGACTTACCAGAATACCTGAATGTTTAGTATGTGTGAGAAAAACGATGCATTGCAGTGAATAATCCAAATTCAGGTACAAAAAAGTTACAGTTCTGAAGAACGAAAAACACGAGGTGAGAAAAATATTTTTATAAATACTGAAAGCTTTATTTCTTGCCCATGATTCAAAGGTGATCTGACAAAATCTGTTTGACAGAGCTTTAAAAATTTGCCTCCAGCTGCAGTACATAATTATTACAAGGTGCAGATTTGCTTGTATCTGAATTA
>WWET01000793.1:225793-235793 GCA_011038615.1 Limnodynastes dumerilii | reverse complement strand
GTGTATGTGTGTATGTGTGTATGTGTGTATGTGTGTATGTGTGTATGTGTGTATGTGTGTATGTGTGTATGTGTGTATGTGTGTATGTGTGTATGTGTGTATGTGTGTATGTGTGTATGTGTGTATGTGTGTATGTGTGTATGTGTGTATGTGTGTATGTGTGTATGTGTGTATGTGTGTATGTGTGTATGTGTGTATGTGTGTATGTGTGTATGTGTGTATGTGTGTATGTGTGTATGTGTGTATGTGTGTATGTGTGTATGTGTGTATGTGTGTATGTGTGTATGTGTGTATGTGTGTATGTGTGTATGTGTGTATGTGTGTATGTGTGTATGTGTGTATGTGTGTATGTGTGTATGTGTGTATGTGTGTATGTGTGTATGTGTGTATGTGTGTATGTGTGTATGTGTGTATGTGTGTATGTGTGTATGTGTGTATGTGTGTATGTGTGTATGTGTGTATGTGTGTATGTGTGTATGTGTGTATGTGTGTATGTGTGTATGTGTGTATGTGTGTATGTGTGTATGTGTGTATGTGTGTATGTGTGTATGTGTGTATGTGTGTATGTGTGTATGTGTGTATGTGTGTATGTGTGTATGTGTGTATGTGTGTATGTGTGTATGTGTGTATGTGTGTATGTGTGTATGTGTGTATGTGTGTATGTGTGTATGTGTGTATGTGTGTATGTGTGTATGTGTGTATGTGTGTATGTGTGTATGTGTGTATGTGTGTATGTGTGTATGTGTGTATGTGTGTATGTGTGTATGTGTGTATGTGTGTATGTGTGTATGTGTGTATGTGTGTATGTGTGTATGTGTGTATGTGTGTATGTGTGTATGTGTGTATGTGTGTATGTGTGTATGTGTGTATGTGTGTATGTGTGTATGTGTGTATGTGTGTATGTGTGTATGTGTGTATGTGTGTATGTGTGTATGTGTGTATGTGTGTATGTGTGTATGTGTGTATGTGTGTATGTGTGTATGTGTGTATGTGTGTATGTGTGTATGTGTGTATGTGTGTATGTGTGTATGTGTGTATGTGTGTATGTGTGTATGTGTGTATGTGTGTATGTGTGTATGTGTGTATGTGTGTATGTGTGTATGTGTGTATGTGTGTATGTGTGTATGTGTGTATGTGTGTATGTGTGTATGTGTGTATGTGTGTATGTGTGTATGTGTGTATGTGTGTATGTGTGTATGTGTGTATGTGTGTATGTGTGTATGTGTGTATGTGTGTATGTGTGTATGTGTGTATGTGTGTATGTGTGTATGTGTGTATGTGTGTATGTGTGTATGTGTGTATGTGTGTATGTGTGTATGTGTGTATGTGTGTATGTGTGTATGTGTGTATGTGTGTATGTGTGTATGTGTGTATGTGTGTATGTGTGTATGTGTGTATGTGTGTATGTGTGTATGTGTGTATGTGTGTATGTGTGTATGTGTGTATGTGTGTATGTGTGTATGTGTGTATGTGTGTATGTGTGTATGTGTGTATGTGTGTATGTGTGTATGTGTGTATGTGTGTATGTGTGTATGTGTGTATGTGTGTATGTGTGTATGTGTGTATGTGTGTATGTGTGTATGTGTGTATGTGTGTATGTGTGTATGTGTGTATGTGTGTATGTGTGTATGTGTGTATGTGTGTATGTGTGTATGTGTGTATGTGTGTATGTGTGTATGTGTGTATGTGTGTATGTGTGTATGTGTGTATGTGTGTATGTGTGTATGTGTGTATGTGTGTATGTGTGTATGTGTGTATGTGTGTATGTGTGTATGTGTGTATGTGTGTATGTGTGTATGTGTGTATGTGTGTATGTGTGTATGTGTGTATGTGTGTATGTGTGTATGTGTGTATGTGTGTATGTGTGTATGTGTGTATGTGTGTATGTGTGTATGTGTGTATGTGTGTATGTGTGTATGTGTGTATGTGTGTATGTGTGTATGTGTGTATGTGTGTATGTGTGTATGTGTGTATGTGTGTATGTGTGTATGTGTGTATGTGTGTATGTGTGTATGTGTGTATGTGTGTATGTGTGTATGTGTGTATGTGTGTATGTGTGTATGTGTGTATGTGTGTATGTGTGTATGTGTGTATGTGTGTATGTGTGTATGTGTGTATGTGTGTATGTGTGTATGTGTGTATGTGTGTATGTGTGTATGTGTGTATGTGTGTATGTGTGTATGTGTGTATGTGTGTATGTGTGTATGTGTGTATGTGTGTATGTGTGTATGTGTGTATGTGTGTATGTGTGTATGTGTGTATGTGTGTATGTGTGTATGTGTGTATGTGTGTATGTGTGTATGTGTGTATGTGTGTATGTGTGTATGTGTGTATGTGTGTATGTGTGTATGTGTGTATGTGTGTATGTGTGTATGTGTGTATGTGTGTATGTGTGTATGTGTGTATGTGTGTATGTGTGTATGTGTGTATGTGTGTATGTGTGTATGTGTGTATGTGTGTATGTGTGTATGTGTGTATGTGTGTATGTGTGTATGTGTGTATGTGTGTATGTGTGTATGTGTGTATGTGTGTATGTGTGTATGTGTGTATGTGTGTATGTGTGTATGTGTGTATGTGTGTATGTGTGTATGTGTGTATGTGTGTATGTGTGTATGTGTGTATGTGTGTATGTGTGTATGTGTGTATGTGTGTATGTGTGTATGTGTGTATGTGTGTATGTGTGTATGTGTGTATGTGTGTATGTGTGTATGTGTGTATGTGTGTATGTGTGTATGTGTGTATGTGTGTATGTGTGTATGTGTGTATGTGTGTATGTGTGTATGTGTGTATGTGTGTATGTGTGTATGTGTGTATGTGTGTATGTGTGTATGTGTGTATGTGTGTATGTGTGTATGTGTGTATGTGTGTATGTGTGTATGTGTGTATGTGTGTATGTGTGTATGTGTGTATGTGTGTATGTGTGTATGTGTGTATGTGTGTATGTGTGTATGTGTGTATGTGTGTATGTGTGTATGTGTGTATGTGTGTATGTGTGTATGTGTGTATGTGTGTATGTGTGTATGTGTGTATGTGTGTATGTGTGTATGTGTGTATGTGTGTATGTGTGTATGTGTGTATGTGTGTATGTGTGTATGTGTGTATGTGTGTATGTGTGTATGTGTGTATGTGTGTATGTGTGTATGTGTGTATGTGTGTATGTGTGTATGTGTGTATGTGTGTATGTGTGTATGTGTGTATGTGTGTATGTGTGTATGTGTGTATGTGTGTATGTGTGTATGTGTGTATGTGTGTATGTGTGTATGTGTGTATGTGTGTATGTGTGTATGTGTGTATGTGTGTATGTGTGTATGTGTGTATGTGTGTATGTGTGTATGTGTGTATGTGTGTATGTGTGTATGTGTGTATGTGTGTATGTGTGTATGTGTGTATGTGTGTATGTGTGTATGTGTGTATGTGTGTATGTGTGTATGTGTGTATGTGTGTATGTGTGTATGTGTGTATGTGTGTATGTGTGTATGTGTGTATGTGTGTATGTGTGTATGTGTGTATGTGTGTATGTGTGTATGTGTGTATGTGTGTATGTGTGTATGTGTGTATGTGTGTATGTGTGTATGTGTGTATGTGTGTATGTGTGTATGTGTGTATGTGTGTATGTGTGTATGTGTGTATGTGTGTATGTGTGTATGTGTGTATGTGTGTATGTGTGTATGTGTGTATGTGTGTATGTGTGTATGTGTGTATGTGTGTATGTGTGTATGTGTGTATGTGTGTATGTGTGTATGTGTGTATGTGTGTATGTGTGTATGTGTGTATGTGTGTATGTGTGTATGTGTGTATGTGTGTATGTGTGTATGTGTGTATGTGTGTATGTGTGTATGTGTGTATGTGTGTATGTGTGTATGTGTGTATGTGTGTATGTGTGTATGTGTGTATGTGTGTATGTGTGTATGTGTGTATGTGTGTATGTGTGTATGTGTGTATGTGTGTATGTGTGTATGTGTGTATGTGTGTATGTGTGTATGTGTGTATGTGTGTATGTGTGTATGTGTGTATGTGTGTATGTGTGTATGTGTGTATGTGTGTATGTGTGTATGTGTGTATGTGTGTATGTGTGTATGTGTGTATGTGTGTATGTGTGTATGTGTGTATGTGTGTATGTGTGTATGTGTGTATGTGTGTATGTGTGTATGTGTGTATGTGTGTATGTGTGTATGTGTGTATGTGTGTATGTGTGTATGTGTGTATGTGTGTATGTGTGTATGTGTGTATGTGTGTATGTGTGTATGTGTGTATGTGTGTATGTGTGTATGTGTGTATGTGTGTATGTGTGTATGTGTGTATGTGTGTATGTGTGTATGTGTGTATGTGTGTATGTGTGTATGTGTGTATGTGTGTATGTGTGTATGTGTGTATGTGTGTATGTGTGTATGTGTGTATGTGTGTATGTGTGTATGTGTGTATGTGTGTATGTGTGTATGTGTGTATGTGTGTATGTGTGTATGTGTGTATGTGTGTATGTGTGTATGTGTGTATGTGTGTATGTGTGTATGTGTGTATGTGTGTATGTGTGTATGTGTGTATGTGTGTATGTGTGTATGTGTGTATGTGTGTATGTGTGTATGTGTGTATGTGTGTATGTGTGTATGTGTGTATGTGTGTATGTGTGTATGTGTGTATGTGTGTATGTGTGTATGTGTGTATGTGTGTATGTGTGTATGTGTGTATGTGTGTATGTGTGTATGTGTGTATGTGTGTATGTGTGTATGTGTGTATGTGTGTATGTGTGTATGTGTGTATGTGTGTATGTGTGTATGTGTGTATGTGTGTATGTGTGTATGTGTGTATGTGTGTATGTGTGTATGTGTGTATGTGTGTATGTGTGTATGTGTGTATGTGTGTATGTGTGTATGTGTGTATGTGTGTATGTGTGTATGTGTGTATGTGTGTATGTGTGTATGTGTGTATGTGTGTATGTGTGTATGTGTGTATGTGTGTATGTGTGTATGTGTGTATGTGTGTATGTGTGTATGTGTGTATGTGTGTATGTGTGTATGTGTGTATGTGTGTATGTGTGTATGTGTGTATGTGTGTATGTGTGTATGTGTGTATGTGTGTATGTGTGTATGTGTGTATGTGTGTATGTGTGTATGTGTGTATGTGTGTATGTGTGTATGTGTGTATGTGTGTATGTGTGTATGTGTGTATGTGTGTATGTGTGTATGTGTGTATGTGTGTATGTGTGTATGTGTGTATGTGTGTATGTGTGTATGTGTGTATGTGTGTATGTGTGTATGTGTGTATGTGTGTATGTGTGTATGTGTGTATGTGTGTATGTGTGTATGTGTGTATGTGTGTATGTGTGTATGTGTGTATGTGTGTATGTGTGTATGTGTGTATGTGTGTATGTGTGTATGTGTGTATGTGTGTATGTGTGTATGTGTGTATGTGTGTATGTGTGTATGTGTGTATGTGTGTATGTGTGTATGTGTGTATGTGTGTATGTGTGTATGTGTGTATGTGTGTATGTGTGTATGTGTGTATGTGTGTATGTGTGTATGTGTGTATGTGTGTATGTGTGTATGTGTGTATGTGTGTATGTGTGTATGTGTGTATGTGTGTATGTGTGTATGTGTGTATGTGTGTATGTGTGTATGTGTGTATGTGTGTATGTGTGTATGTGTGTATGTGTGTATGTGTGTATGTGTGTATGTGTGTATGTGTGTATGTGTGTATGTGTGTATGTGTGTATGTGTGTATGTGTGTATGTGTGTATGTGTGTATGTGTGTATGTGTGTATGTGTGTATGTGTGTATGTGTGTATGTGTGTATGTGTGTATGTGTGTATGTGTGTATGTGTGTATGTGTGTATGTGTGTATGTGTGTATGTGTGTATGTGTGTATGTGTGTATGTGTGTATGTGTGTATGTGTGTATGTGTGTATGTGTGTATGTGTGTATGTGTGTATGTGTGTATGTGTGTATGTGTGTATGTGTGTATGTGTGTATGTGTGTATGTGTGTATGTGTGTATGTGTGTATGTGTGTATGTGTGTATGTGTGTATGTGTGTATGTGTGTATGTGTGTATGTGTGTATGTGTGTATGTGTGTATGTGTGTATGTGTGTATGTGTGTATGTGTGTATGTGTGTATGTGTGTATGTGTGTATGTGTGTATGTGTGTATGTGTGTATGTGTGTATGTGTGTATGTGTGTATGTGTGTATGTGTGTATGTGTGTATGTGTGTATGTGTGTATGTGTGTATGTGTGTATGTGTGTATGTGTGTATGTGTGTATGTGTGTATGTGTGTATGTGTGTATGTGTGTATGTGTGTATGTGTGTATGTGTGTATGTGTGTATGTGTGTATGTGTGTATGTGTGTATGTGTGTATGTGTGTATGTGTGTATGTGTGTATGTGTGTATGTGTGTATGTGTGTATGTGTGTATGTGTGTATGTGTGTATGTGTGTATGTGTGTATGTGTGTATGTGTGTATGTGTGTATGTGTGTATGTGTGTATGTGTGTATGTGTGTATGTGTGTATGTGTGTATGTGTGTATGTGTGTATGTGTGTATGTGTGTATGTGTGTATGTGTGTATGTGTGTATGTGTGTATGTGTGTTGTAGGTGGGGGGGGGGCCCAAGCTGATCTTTTGCACCTGGGCCCATGAACCTTTAGCTACGCCCCTGGGAGGCTGGGTACAGATGCCGCACAGCACAGTGAGTCTCTAATTGCCCAGAGACAAGACTATTAGTACAATTATCAATATTGACCCTCTTTAAACAACAATTTAAAATATATATAAGATCTTTTGCACCTGGGCCCATGAACCTTTAGCTACGCCCCTGGGAGGCTGGGTACAGATGAGGGACCGCACAGTGAGTCTCTAATTGCCCAGAGACAAGACTATTAGTACAATTATCAATATTGACCCTCTTTAAACAACAATTTAAAAAAAAATATATATAATTGTTCTACACGATTTGTCCTAAGTTGCTACATTTTGTTTATATAAATAATATTGATTGTAACACTGCAGCGACATGTTATGTAACTGATTCAATAAACAAGAAAGGGAACTCTGTTACCTATGATAAGGATTTCCATTATTGAGGACAATATTTCTGTTGAGATACCTACTCACAGCTGATTCTTTTCCTCCAGATATTTACATATAGGGCAAGAGTGTATGACGAATAGTGAATTTTATAGTTTAGTGATATTTCACCTCTTTTAAACATATGATTAAAAGTTATATTTTATTTCTCTATTTTCTCTCACCTTTCTGTACCCAGCACTGAAATGATGATATGACAGCCATTTGATTATTGTATTCTATTTATATTTCATTTGTTCTAGTATTTTAGTGCGCCTTAAATAGGTTCAACTTTCTCTTTGTATTGTATTATAATGAATGTATGTGTTTGCTTTGATTGAAACCATTAAAGGCATATCTTTTAAAACAGATGTTATGTTACCGTTTTGGGGCTGATTCAGAGATGCACTTAAAACTTTTTTTAAGGTGCAAATGTAGACCTGAGCAATATCATGTTAAACTGCAAGTGGAAGCAAATTTACATTGTCAAAGCAGCATTAGAAGTGAAGTTTCTTAGCTGAACTCTAATATACAGATTAAATATAAAGCTATGCAGTATGTGAGTTCTATGAGCAAAAATAAATGCAAAAGAAATAAAAATTAATTAGCACTTCCACCTGTTTTGCTCTTACTTCCAAGCTGAATCAGCCCCTTTGTGTTTGACTTAAATTTTGAAAGGCACTCATTATTTACATTTATTTGCAGTTTGTGCATGATTTCCTTGTTGTAAACTTTTTTTTAAACATAAGGTTTTTTTTCCATTTCATTTGTAGCATGTTTGCATTATTTGTGTGTGACCTTGAGATACAAATTTTGTTTATCTTTAATTTATGTAGATATTTATTATTTTAAGATTTATGTTAAAAGAGCTTTGAAAACTGAATGGTTCTTTCTTAATCCTTCAATAAGTATTTATGATTCTACAAATTTTCTAAATTTTTGCATATTGCAATTTTGAACAAATTTTTGGGTTAATTTTGTTGATTGTAAAACAAAGCCTAAGAAAATCAATCTGTTTCTTAATTTAATCAATTAATGTGTTTCTTTGCTTAGCCATGAATTATGAGGATATTAAAGATCCTAAATATACGCACGATTCTCATTTGGGAAACAAAGCTGTTCCTAAATATACGCTTATGTAGAAAAGAACGTTCTTAGCTCCTAAGAAGCTATGGGTGTGGTTAGCATTTTTCTTTGGGATCTGTGAATCCTTCTTACTGTTCTGATCTATGCGTATAATTAGGAACATTCCTAAATTCATTCTTAAGTGTGAATCAGGTCCACAGTCTCTATTTGCAAACATTTGTGATACAAAATGGGTCGTTCTGAAGAGCTCAGTGACTTCCAGCGTGGCACTGTGATAGGATGCCACCTTTCCAATAAAACGGTTCGTGAAATTTCATCCCTGTTTGGTATTCTATGGTCAACTAGAAAGTGGAAGCATTTAGGAACAATAGCAACTCTGCCATGCAGCAGAAGAAAATGTAAAATCACAGAGCGGGGTCAACGACTGCTAAGGCACATGGTTTGTTGCTAATGCTCTGCTGATTCCATACCTCGAGTTCCTTACTTCCACTGGTATTAATGTAAGCGGAAGCTTAATGGAATGGGTTTTCATGACTGAGCGCTGCGTGCAAGCCTCACATCACCAAGTACAATTCAATGTCTTGGATGGAGTGGTGTAAAGCACACTGACTGCACTGCACTTACACGTCTCTATTTGGCTGTCTGGATTTGGTGGATGAAGGTAGAACGTTACCTGCCTGACTGCATTATGCCAACTGTGAAGTTTGGTGAAGGAGGGCTTTTAATATGGGGCTGACTTACAGGGTTTGGGCTAGGCCGCTTATCTCCAGTGAAGGGCAATCGTAATGCTTCAGAAAACCAAGTCATTTTGGACAATACTATGCTTCCCTCTTTGTGGCAGCAGTTTGAGAAGGCTCTTTTCTATTCCAACAAGACTGTGCCCCAGTGCACAAAGCAAGGATTATAGAGACATGGTTTTCTGTGTTCTATGTGGAAGAACATTACTGGCCCGCACAGAGCCCTGACCTCAACCCCATCAAGCACCTTTGTGAAGAACTGGAATGGAGATTGCGAGCCAGGTCTTCTCGTTAAAAATCAATGCCTGACCCTCCCCTACACATTGGCCAGAAATTATGGTGGGCCCCCATCAGCTGTGGGCCTGGGACAGTAGTCCCAGCTGTTCCCCCCTGATGGCGGCCCTGTCTATGTAACTTACTTGCAATGTTAAATTAAATTATGCTATTGTGACACTTTTAGGTATATTGACTTTCACTTGCCCAACCTTGGTGCAAATATATACATTTTCTCACATGTCCTCGTCCTTCTCATAACCATGCATATGTATAAATAATATTATAGAATTCATATAGTTAAAAATAAAATTGAGGACATGATTTGGAAAATACTACCCCTCTTATTATCTTTGATATATTTCAAGGTCAATGCTTTTGCAATTAACATTCCTGTCATTTTATATGACTTCCAGGGGCTAGCTGGCAAACTTTAGCCTGATGGGCAAGCCCACAGCAGCGGCCCATAAGATAATGGCTTGTCCTTAGGGTAAACAATATTTTTAGACTCCACTATACAATTCCCACTTTATCTTAAAAACCGGCATACATTACAGACTATATATCTTATGGGTTTTTTTTATTTATGTATCTCCAGGCTCCCAGTATTCCCCATCATGTCTCCCCAACTTCCCAGTATTCCCCATCATGTCTCCCCTGCTCCCAGTAGCACCCATCATGTCTCCAACCCCCCAGTATCCCCCATGTCTCTTCAAGCCCCCAATTTCTCCCATCATGCGTCTCCAGCCCCCAGTATCCCCCATCATGTCTCCAGTCCCTCAGTATCCCCCATCAAGTCTTCAGCCCCCCAGTATCCCCATCATGTATCTCCAGCCTCCCCAGTATCCA
>WWET01000793.1:204648-220558 GCA_011038615.1 Limnodynastes dumerilii | reverse complement strand
GGAGAAAAAAAAAAAAAAAAAAGTTAATTTTTTAAAAAACCCCCCCCCCAAAAAAAAAACCCACTACCCCCAAAATAAAAAAAAAACATAAACCCTTTGGCCGAAAAACCTCCCCACATACACACACACACACACCGCATTGAAAAAAAAGCCTGTCCCATCAGGGCATGCTGATGATTGTAGAACTACAATCACCAGCATGCCCATGGATGCCAGGGCATGTTGGCACTTGAAGAACCAGAAGTGCCAACATGCCGTGCCAGCCAGGGCCCGCAGCGCTTGCTAAATGTCCCCATTAAAAAATATTTAAAAAAATGTCAAAAGTACATTTAAAATTAAAATAAAAACATACATACCTGCTCTGATGGGGGTTCGGTCTTGGCAGCTTTTAATCCGGGGGGTGTCTGCTGCCAAAATAAAAAACCTTATACGATGCAAACCATGTCCTGCAAGCAGGACATCCCGATGCCAATGCCATCTGCACTGTCCTTGGGTGATATTTATACCCTTTGGACAGTGTCAGAATTATCGTGAGATCGGGAATTCTGACACTGTCCAAAGGGTATAAATATCACCCAAACTTATAGGTAATTGTTTTTGATTGATAACTGTGGTCTGGCATATCAGTGTTTTATTATTTGCTTAACAGTTTATTGCTGCTTCAATTGGGAGGAGGATCCTTAATGTTAGTAATGAGGGTCTTCTCTTGTCAGTATTTTTATTTATTAGGTTCGTGTAGGCTGCATAGCCGTTAGGCTGCTTAAGTGTATAAATTTAAAGTGGATAATTATAAGTGGAAAGTAAATGCAGAGTTAGACCGTTTATTGGACCCTCCTTTTGGAAATCCTTTCCTGCACAGTGCAAGACAAACCTCTCTGATGCTGCTTCTAGTGACTGCTTTGAACTTCTATTAACCTTGTACTAAATTTATCTGCGCATAGCTTTAAATTTGATGTTTATGATTTTAACTATCTTGCAATCGTTTCATTTCTTAAGAACCTCTCTCCAGTTATTCTGCCTTTTCCACTTCTTAGTTCCTCCTTCATACTGTCATGCCCTTGTCTCTTTCCTTGTTCTTCTTCTCTCACTTCCTCCCCACCCATCCTACTCACCCCATACACTCTCCCACTCCTCCATCAGTCTCCCCTGCCTTTCCCATACCCACCCTAACCCCCCCATCCACATCCCACTCCCCTATCTCATGCCTTACCTCGCTCCTGTAACCCCTCCAATCTAATACACATCACTCCTGTTCCCTCTCTCCCATTCTCCTGTGCTCTGTGGAATGCCAGATCTATCTTCAACAAGCTCCCTGCCATCCATGACCTCTTCATCTCCAGCTTCTGCAACCTTCTCGCCATTACTGAGACCTGGCTCTCAGCCTCTGATACTACCTCCCCTGCCGCCCTCTCCTATGGCGGTCTCTCTTTCTCCCACACCCCTGTGCCTGGTGTGAACGCCCTGGGGTTGGTGTGGGCATCCTCCTCTCCTCTTCCTGCACATTTAGCGTCATACCACCAGAGCCCTCTCTCACTTTCACCTCCTTTGAGGTCCAATGCATTCGCATCTACCACCCCATCAATCTCCGTGTTGCTGTTGTCTACTGCCCACCTAGTCCTCCCTCCAAATTCTTTGATAACTTTGGAGCCTGGCTCCCCCACTTTTTGTCTTCTGACCTCCCCTCCCTTATCCTAGGTGACTTCAACATCCCCGTTGACAACCCCTCAGACCCCAGCACCACAAAACTCCCTCTCTTCCCCCGCCCCTTCTCCTTCCCCGTCACCCAAACGTATTCTCACCCGAAAGAACCTCCATTCCATTGATGTTGTGGCTTTCACCTCTTTCCTTGATCCCTTCCTTGCACCCATTTCCACTATGTCCTGCCCCAATCTTGCCACTTCTCTCTACAACAATGCCCTCTCCTCTGCCCTTGATGCTGTCTGCCCATCCTCCTCAGTCTCCCTTCGCCGCTCAACCCCCAACCCTGGCACTCCCCAACCACTTGGTTCCTAAAGATATGCTTCCGTGTATGCTTCCTTCTTCCTCTGGAAGAAGTCCCGTTCCCTTGCAGACTTTTTCCACTTCAAGTTCATGCTCTCCTCTTTTACCTCTGCTCTTGCCCTGGTCAAGCAATCCTTCTTTAAGTCCCTCATCCTCTCCCAATCGTCTAACCTCAGCCTCTTCTTTGCCACCTTTAACTCTCTTCTCTCCCCCCTCCCCCCACCCCTCTCCATTTCTGCCTCTGACTTTGCCACCTTCTTTACCTCCAAGATTGACTCCATCAGGAGCTCCATCTCATCTAACATCACCTCTCCTCCACCTCAATCTCCACCCTCTCATCCCCTCCCTAACCCACCAATGTCTACCTTCATCCCTACCTCTGCAGAAGAAATCCACTCACTTCTCTTGTCAGCACCTCCATCAACGTGCCCACTTGATCCCATCCCCTCTAATCTTCTCCGGTCTCTCTTTCCATCCACCTGCTCGCATCTTGCTCACCTCTTTAACTTATCCCTCTCCTCGGGCTTCTTCCCCTCCCCCTTTAATGCTCTTGTCTCCCACATCCTTAAAAAACCTAACCTTGATCCCACTTCACCTTCCAATTACCGACCCATCTCCCTTCTGGCCTTCGCCTCAAGGTTGCTTGAACGGCTTGTTTACAAGCGTCTTAATTGGCTACCTTGCCGACAACTCCATCCTGGACCCTCTCCAATCTGGGTTCCGCCCCCTGCACTCCAATGAAACTGCCCTGATTAAGGTCACAAATGATCTCCTTTCTGCCAAACCAAAGGGCCACTTCTCCCTTCTCATCCTCCTGGATTTGTCAGCAGCCTTTGACACCATTGATTACCCTCTCCTGCTCCACACCCTTCGCTCCCTTGGCCTCTCTGGAACTGTCCACTTCTGGTTCTCCTCTTATCTCACGGACCATTCCTTCTCTGTTGCAACCCCCGGCTCCTCCTCCCCTACAACTCCTCTTCCCGTTGGTGTGCCCCCTTCTGTTCTTGCTCTACACCTCCTCCCTGGGTGACCTCATCACCTCCTTTGGCTTTCAGTATCACCTCTATGCTGATGACACTCAAATAAATCTCTCCTCCCCTGACGTCTCCCCTGAACTTCTGTCAAAAGTGTCAGATTGCCTCTCGGCCATCTCCTCATGGATGTCTGATCGTTTTCTCAAGCTTAACATAGACAAAACTGAAATCGTAGTCTTCCCTCCTTCACGTATCCCCTCTACCCCTACTATCTCTATTACTATTAGTGACTCCACCATCTCCACCTCCTCCTCCACCCAAGCCCATCTCCACAACATTGCTTGCATCAGACCCTTTTTAAATACAGACGCCACTAAAATGCTCATTCACTCTCTTGTTATCTCCCGTCTGGACTACTGCAACATTCTCCTCTGTGGCCTCCCTCTGGTCCGTCTCGCACCCCTACAATCTATACTAAATGCTGCAGCCAGGCTCATCCTCCTCTCCCAACACACTGCCTCCACCTCCCCTCTCTGTCAATCTCTACACTGGCTTCCTGCTCCTTTCAGAATTCTCTTCAAGCTCCTTACCACAACCTACAAGACTCTCTCCTCCTCTACTGCTCCCTACCTCTCCTCCCTTATCTCCATCCACACCCCCTCCCATCCACTCCGCTCTGCTGGTGACCGTCACCTTAACTCCAACCTTATGACTACTTCTCACTTTCGCATCCAAGACTTCTCCCGGGCCTCCCCTCTCCCCTGAAACAATCTACCACTTCCTCTCAGGCAATCCAGCACCCTCCAATCCTTCAAACACTCCCTTAAAACCCACTTCTTCAGGCTAGCCTACCCTTCCTCCACCTAAGCTTACCTGCCCTCCCCATCCTCATCATTGTGTCTCCTGTTAGGAGGGTCCTCCTACCTCCTGTCATCATCTCTCTACCCTGTCCTCATCACTTCCCACCTTTTTCTCTCTACTGTCTATCTCTCTCCTTATTCATCTGCACCTCCTGTATTCCTTATTCTATGATTTTATACCTTGTATTAATTATTGTATTGTATGTGTAACTACTGGCTATCCTATTGCCTCTGTACGGCACTGCGGATACCGTGTAGCGCCTTATAAATAAACAATAATAATAAAAATAATGCAGACCCAGTCTCCTGGTTGGGGATGTGTGATGGTCAGTCTGGTTAGGATCTGGAACAGAAGAGAACACCTGATGGCGATCTTTGGTTAATTTCTGCTGCAAAGCATAAACATATTGGGTCAAATCACCATGGCAGGAGACCCAAACAGTATCTCATAAAGAGATATCCCATGTTTCTTATGGAAAGGGCTGTTAGTAGACAATCTAGCCAGGTTTAACCTGTTTCTGCCACAATTTTCTTCAATTTAAATTTCATAGTTCCATTAAGGCTACTTTACCACTGCTCTGTGGGTGGTAAGGTTTGTGAAAAGCCTGTGAGACTGATAAATCAGTCAGTATATACTGAAGTATTTCTCCTGTGAAGTGGATTCCTCAATCACTTTCAATTTCTTCTGTTATACCATACCTGCATACCACTTCACTGATCAATTTCTTGGCTACCATTCTTGTGTTTGCTGATCAGCAGGGCCATGCCTCTGGCCATAATGATAAAAGGGCCACTCACACACAGTACATACTCATATCCAGCTACCTCAGGCAGATTGCATAAAGTCTATCTGTAATCTCTGGAAATGGTAACATGTTTGTATCATTGATTTGTTAGGGACTGGTAATGTCTTACCTGGATTATTCAAAGCAGATATAGCGCATGCTGTCACATAGACCTGTACAACTTGTGCAAATCCCGGAGCCAACCAATGCTTATTCTGTCAGTCTGGCTTCTAACAAGTGGTTTAAGCTTGACTGTGACTGCATGTGGTTGGTACCTGCATTGCAATCTGGTGTCCCAGCAATATGTCAGTTACTTTGTGAAGTAAAGAAGCAGCAGCTACTGACCTCACACATGATGGAGCCCCCCTTATGACAGTCGTATGGAATAATGTTTTCCTCTGCTCCCATGTCAGTATGCTCTGTGTATGTCCCATGTGTTCATGACAAAGCGTAAATGGCTTTGTGTAGTCATATTTCTGAATCTGTTTCCCTATTGCAACATTCTTCTGATCATTTAAAGAATATTGCTTCATTGAAACAGGCTGTACATTGAGCGTTAGTTGCATCTGGACAAGTGACGGCTAATAAGCCTACATCCATCTTGCTTGTTGCCCAAAACTTAGGGCTATGTGTTGTTATGTGTCTGCCGCTGTAGACATAAAAATGTAGCATCCCTCATAGGTGATTGATACCTCTAGTTCTGATAAATCAGCACCTAACAGATTAGCTGGACATGTCTCTGAAATCAGTATCTCTGATATTATTGATTGTCCAATTGGTATACATATTGTCAAAGGTTTTGACACTTTAAGTAGTGTGTTAAGTACCAATGCATTAGTCTCACCCGTAGTTATAAACTCTTTTGGTATTTGTCCTGCCCTTATTACTGTTCTGGCAGCACCAGTGTCTACATGGCATGGTATAGTTTTATCTTCAATCTGCAAGGGTATAGTGTATAGGGCCCTGGCATACATATATCTTGTAGTGAAAATGCCTATAAGAAGAGATCTCCCTGTGTGGGGGTCTTCTGTCTGATTTTAGCAAAATCAGGACAATCCTTCTTTTTATATGTCCAAGTTTGTTACAAAAGAAACCAAGTCCCTTTTTCTTAGCTTCCTCTGATGATACCCTCTTGGGACCCCCTTTTGATATATTTTTCCATATGATTGGGGGCCCTTATCCTTAACAGTCATGCGTGTGTCTACCAGATATACCATTTAGGGCACCTTATTCTGTTTTTTCCTTTTCAGAACCTAATTGTTTTCAACAGCCTTTAGTATTGTCAGAAGAGTATCTGGCTCAAGTGAAAAGGCTTTGGGTCGGCAAATATAAAGTTCTTCCCTCAGTTTTATTGTCGAGCCCATTAAGAAACGCTGTCTTAAAAATGTTAATGTCTCTGGGTGTGTGCAAGTTAAATCCCTAATCTTGGTCCATCTCAAAACTGCATCATAGTATACCTGAAGAGTTTATCTCCTCTCTGCTCTTGCAGGAGTTTGTAAAATCATTCTGTTACAATACAATCCAGACACCTAGTCATCCACTGTAACCCAGAAGCTTCTGTCTTTTGATCATTTATTTGTGCTGGAGCCACTTCAGCAGCTCCACCTACAAGCACTATTTCAGCTGCAGTAGATTCTCCACAAGAGGTCCTCGTAACCTCATGTAAGTCTAACCAGGCATTGTAAACTGCCTGTAACCTTGCCATATAACAAAGAAACATGAGAGGTTCATTTCTAATATCAAGACATTCTTTTACTATGGTCATTCATTTTGTCTTAGCCCAGGGTTTATATGTTCATGTCTACTGCCGCTCCATCTCCCCTTACTTGAGTGATAATGGGAGAAACTGGATTATATGAGGGAGAAGGGGGCAAAGGTGGAGTACTGGCAAGGGGTGGGTTTGTTGGACAGAGGGTTTACCAGGCATAGTGTATGAACATACTGGGAACGTTTTCTATTGGGTCTTGCCACACTCATATTTCCAGGATCTAGCACTGGGGGTCACTTTTAATGCTTCTAGAAGCTGTTGAATATTTCTTTTAGGTCTTTTGTTATCTGAACAGGTGGGGCATGGGGCTGACCAGGGTTCAGAACTAGCATGGCATGCATTGTTAGCTGATTAACTACTTTCCCCAAATTTTATACTCTCCCACCTAGAGTAATATACCTTTACCGCTTTCTCAACTGCTACACAGTATGCGTCTACTGCTGTTATTTTAGGTGTGCTTGCTGACATATTAAACCTTTGCTCCTCGTATTCTTCACTTTCTAATTCTCCCAGTATCCTGTCATCTGTCTCTATCCACTTATCCATCTGCATTTGTAAACCTCTGTCTTTAATGTAACTGTGGCAATGTTTTTGTATATCCCATTGTTTAACTGGATCCAAAGTTCCCATGATGGGAAACCTTTCTTTCTTAAACAGTTTATCCATTCCCTTAATAACCGCATCACCATGCACTAGTATCATTATTTCCATGGCACACTGTGGGGTAGTTACAGAGAACTTACTGTCATTATTTCCCATAGTCGATAGTTAGTTTATACCGCTCTGTATCCTATAGCCACTACTAGAATACCTGACTATGGGCCTGATCCAGACCTACGCCCGCAAGCGATCGTACGCCGTTTGGGAGCGTAAAACCGGGCTAAAAAACGCACTGCGCATGTGCAGTATGACAACTTCCGGTCGTCTGAAGGACATGAGCGTACAGCGAGCGTATTTTGAGCGTATTTTTCGCCCAAGGGGCGTGCGTTTTGTACGACGATAGAATTACTACACAGAGGCGGGGATAGCCATTTAAATTGTACAGTATGGGCGTGCTAAGCCCCGTACGACCAGCGTATCGGTACGAAAATTCGCACGGACGCTTAGTTAGGGTAGGGTTCAGCCGCCGTAAGTCGGTACAATCAATGGGAGTGTCATGGGCATGAAAGTTTATACGCCCGGGCGATCATACGCTACGCTCGCAGGCGTAGGTCTGGATCAGGCCCTATGTGTCTACAGTTGTCTTATGTATTCACTTTTAATTCCACAGTTACTAATAATCTGAGGTCTACATCCTTACTTTATGGACAGCAGGAAAATAAAGACAACTATCAGCACAGTTCCAACACCAAGATACCAGTCAAGCTGAATTCATATGTCAATCGTGTAAAACAGATGTGTCAATCACATAAAGCAACTATGCCAATCAACAACAATGAAACAAGTATGCCAGGCAAAATGAAACAATAAAACAATGTACACACATATAGCAACAGTCATAGAAAACACTTCCTGATCAATGAGGCTCAATAAAATGGTTGAGTCTTTTATCCAAACAACTGACTGTACAGGGGAACCCAAACAGAGTGGTAATAAGACTACTCACCCGATTTTGAAGTTAAAAAAAAAAAAAAGACTACTCACCCGGGTATTTTAGGTTTCCGTGGTCCAGTCTCCCTTAGCACTGTGTCAGTTGTGAGGCGAAGAGACTAAGGATCTCGGTGTGGACCTCTCAATTGTCAAAGCTAAAGTTCAAACTGAGTGTCTAGTGATTAGTAGATCAATATCTTGGAGAGACAATGAAATACAACAGATTGGATGTTTGCAATGCTCTACTTTATTATTGGTTGCTATAATCTTATATAGTTACATGCTGTACATAGAAAAGCAGTACATACATCATTTGCTTATTATTGGAATACATTCTTGCTGTAGTTACTATAAGAACAGCAAAGCAAAAGACAAAATTTTGAAGTTGCCATATCCTGTAGTTAGGAGTCTGTGGTCAGGCATTCGAGATATGTAGCAAGTTCCTTAACAGAAAAGTAGTAATTCAGCAAAACACATTTGAATAAATACTGTCTGCACAAAGGTTATTAATCAGTCAATACAGTCTAACAAATATCTGTATAAAGGTCACTAGTTCAGTTAATACTTTCTACTCCATCACACTTGACTATTGTCTGAGCCATAGGAATATTTTTTACATACAATCTCAGATTTACAAAAAAAACCCTTTAGGAGCCCGCACTTCACTAATACCGTGTTCACACTGACGCCCCGGCAAAAACCTGGGATTTTCGTCCCAGGTTTTTGCCAGGGTACACAGCAGCACAGCAGGGGGGATCCTGTTCACACTGCAGCATAGACCCGGGAAATTCACACTGAACGGGACTGACCCGGGACTCTTTAGTTCTATACTGCTAGACTATTGTATACCCCATTCTATTCTATAGTCTATACAATAGAATAAGGTATACAATAGTATAGACTATAGAATAGAACATTATATACAATAGTACTCACTACTCACCTCTCCTGCAAGTCCTGCGATGATCATCTGTGTTCTCGCAGGACTTCATTCATGCAATGCATGAATGAAGTCTTGCGCATGCGCAGGAGTTGGACCTCCATTTCGGCCGGACCTGCAGTCAGCCGCGTTGCAGGACAGGTAAGTCCTGTTTCCTATTTTTTTATGGTTTTCTTTATTTAAAACTTTTTTTTATTTAAAAATGGGGTTTTTGACTTCCGGTGGGCGGGCCACTCGTGGTGGACGCGCTTTTAGAGAGCTCCTCTATACACCGCACATTAGAGCTTCAAAGTGCCCATTTTTCACCCCACAGCGTTTGAAAAATACTTGCAAAGTGTGAGGATAGAGGCAGGTAAGGGGAGAGCCTTTATCCCGGCTCCCTGCCATAACACACACTGGAAGTTGCAACCCTTAAAGAAAAGGGCGTGAAAATCGGCCATATTGCCATCCGGCCACTGTAATCTGCGTGCTGCAAACAACACCAGTGCACACAAGCCGTGCAAGGTTTTCCCCGGATTCTGGGCGAGGACGGTGGGGACGGAGCTATATTGGTCCCAAGTGTCCTGTAAGACTGGGGAATAGCGTGGAGAAGACCCCGGACAGGAATAGGCGACTGGAGGGAGAGGTCTGCTGGAGGCCCTTAACAAGTGGATCTGTCGGCTGCCAGTGCCGCGCGTCCGGCGAAGCGAAGCGTCTTTGCTGCAGTGCTGCGGTGGTGCTAACCCCCTTGCGTGGGGCTGGGAGAGGACGAGACCGACGGGAGCAGCGTTTTACTCCAGCCCTTGTATGCCTGGCGCAAATATTGTGAAGACGTGAGGTGCACAGCGGGACGGAGCGGGAGTGGTGTCCGGCCACCAGCAGTGCACAGCCATCAGTTCCGCATGTGATTGCCGTGGAGAGCGGAGGAGACCAACTGGAGAGCAGTGGGGGACAGAGCGGTGAAGTCCAGCGGTTCCTGTACAGTTGTCCCAACTTGGTGTGCGAGGAGCTTCCACAGCAGGTGCCCGCCAGCTGCATTCTTTGAAGTTAATCAAGGTTCAGCGTGCCTGAGTAGGCAGCATCAACAAGAGGACATAGTCAGCATTTCCATCAGTGCTGGGAGAGGGAGAGACTCTGTGCTTCTGCTTCCCTTATCTGCTGATAAGTATCTCACTTATTTGTTTTGGGACTGTGGACTGTGGAGTATAGAAGGTGTACCACACTACCTAGGGTCCCTTGTCACAGTAGAATAGAAAGATAACACAGAGATAGGGCTGTGCTATAAAACCTCTGGATTTTTATTTAGCTAGCACAGGTGTTATCTAGTTCAGATTTCAGTATATGACCTCTGTTATTAACCTGTTGCCAGTTACTGTGACCAGATTGTGGTATACAGAATCAGCACCCACGGCAATTCTTGTCCTGTAATAGTACTTCTGAGTTTTATTATGCTGCTCACCACTTAAGTGCCTATTAGGTAGCAATCTGACCTTTTTCACTATATACTCACCACTTAAGTGCCTATTAGGTAGCAATCTGACCTTTTTCACTATATATATTTAGAATAAAGGGGGATAACTTGCAGGTGATTTGGGGAGAATCTCACGGGAACAGCTATTACCTTTTGATCTGTGTAAAGGTTCTTGTTTTACTTAGTTAAGAATGTAATCATATCTCTATAATGTGTGGTGACCTACTATTCCGGCAAATGGAGAGGATGGTATAACTGGTTCGTGTTTTGCCTTGTAATTAGGGTGAGAGCATTTCACTACACAACAGAGGCGTTGGTAAGATTTCACTTATCTGAAGCAATCCTTAAGAATATTTTGTCTTCCTTGGCTTGATACCTTTTAGGGTATGAAAAGATACCTGGGGACTTCAGGGGACAACAATATGGTTAAACCTAGACAGACGGCTGCTGCTGCAGCAAAGTCTGGCTCCCCGTCACCCCCATCACCGAAGCAGTCACGGGGTCCTACCGGGTCACAACAGGAGAGCCTGGCCACCCTCCCTACCCCTGCCGAAACTGCCAAGGAGCTATATTTATTTCTATTCCCTATGATTGAGCAAAAACTGTTACCAATTTTAGACGCGCGCTTTAACTCCCTACAGTCTAGCATAGATACCGCTTTGTCAGCTCTGGAGTCCAACGCTAAACATTTAAGCTCTCTGGAACAACGGGTGAGCGATATCGACGACTCACATATTGAGCTGCAAAATGAGAATCTTGCTCAAGCTAAGCACATGCGTGAATTGGAGGAGAAATTAGATGATTTGGAGAATCAAAACCGCAGGAGCAATTTACGCTTTATAGGCATTTCAAAGAATGTGAAAAATGCAGATCTTATTGAATATATTCGAGTGGAAGTGGTGGCTGCCCTGGGTTTGTCTGCGTCTTTGAAAGACATGGTAATTTAGAGGGCTCACAGGCTAGGGCCAGAGCGTAGCGCCACAGCGGGGAGACCCAGGGCTGTCATCGCAAAATTCCTTTAGGGAAGACCCAGGGCTGTCATCGCAAAATTCCTGCACTTTAGGGAAAAAGAAGCGGTCCTTAAAGCCTATAGGATGACCCCAACTCTGAGAGTCAGAGATGATAGGATTTTAATTTTCCAAGATTTTTCAGCTCAGGTCTCACAGAGAAGGAGAGCCTTCGCCCCTATTTGCTCAGCCCTGCATGAAAACCATTTCAGATTTACTTTAGCCTTCCCGGCTAAACTCAGAATTACACACAAGGGTCAAATTTACACCTTTGATGATCCGCATAAAGCCAGGGAATTTGTGTCCCATTTTGATCTGGGGAATGATAACGCCTCCTCTTCTAATATATAAATGTTTGATTAGGTCACTAGACATGTTTTCACAATTATGTTTGATTGTAAGTCAATACACTGCCATTATGGAAGATTACAGTTTTGGTTCATTTCAGTTCACGTTAATATAAAGGATGAGCCTTATTCGAAGGCCATCTTCTATAAGCAGGAGGAAAAATTGGAAAAAGGAGAATCTTAGAACACTGTTAAAGTTTTGTTTACCATGTTTATTGCATTTCTATGTTTGTTTTTAAAATTCATTTTGCAACTTAGGAGCATGCTCTGTGTAAATTTTCTGGGTATTCACTGGATGGACGCTGGGCGGAAGGCAGGATCTTCTGGGTTTTTGGGGGGATTCTGGCAAACTGAGGAAGGTACATGTCTTTTAGGTCAACTCATAAAAATTAGTCTCTACCATGTCTCAAACTCAAATTGATACCAATATCCCTGATACTATGATCCCTTCCCATACAAAAATTCCCAGTATCAAGATGGTATCCTGGAACGTTGGAGGCCTTAATTCTTCTATTAAGAGGAAATGAGTTATAAATCATCTTAAAACCATGTCCCCGGATATCATTTTTTTACAGGAAACACACTGGTCACAACCTTCGGACCAGTTAAGAGGCCCATGGCTGTCAGATTGTTTGAAAGCTAACTATACAAAAAAAACACGGGGGGTGGCAATACTGTTTAATAAACATTTACAGTATGAGGTGGTAAAGGTGATCCCGGATACAAAAGGCAGATACTTGCTCCTTGAGGTCTCCATCGGGTCCGCCATATATACCCTGCTCAATGTGTATGCTCCCAATGCACCATCGAGAGAATTCTTTACTCAGCTTTCGGATCTTTTACTACAATCTGACACATCTAATTTGATTATAGCAGGGGACTTTAATACAATCGACGACCTTGCCATGGACAAATCCTCCCCTCCAGCTACTTCTATATCTAAATCCCCTGGCCACATACAATATTTAAAACAAACGCTTCAGCTTTCGGATCCCTAGAGAGTATGCAATCCCTCGGATCGGACGTATACTTTCCATTCGGCTGTACATGGGTCCTTTTCACGCATTGATTATTTTTTAATTGGAGACCAACTTTTCCCTAGCCTGTTATCTGTAGACATTCACTCTATTGTAATCTCAGACCATGCTCCCATTTCAATGTCTCTTAGATCTATGGATGTTCAGTCCAGGGACAGGATATGGAGGTTCCCTTCCTACCTATTCAAATCAGACGACTTTAGGAAATTCCTTGTGGCAGAATGGAAGGTATATGACTATACCAACAATCAACACAGAGACACACCTATTTTATTTTGGGAGGCGGCTAAGGCAGTGCTTCGGGGACAAATTATTTCATACCAAGGGAAAAAGAAAAGGGAGTTCCAAATGAAATATAGATCTCTGTACCAAGCGACAGCCACGGCTTTTGCTGTTTACTCCCATAACCCCACCACAATTAATATGACCAGATACAAAGAAACGAGACAACTTTTAGAAAGTTATCTAACTTCTCAGGCCCAAACTTCATTGGATTACACTAAAAGTAAATTTTTTCGTTGGGGGAACAAACCCGGGAAACTTCTGGCAAATTTAATTAAGACTCAAAAAAACAAAAGGTCGGTTACCAACATTACCAATCCTTCCACAAAACAAAATTTTACCACATTAAAAGATATACAGACAGAATTTCATAACTACTATTCTTCACTATACTCAGCCACCCCAGATTATCCAGAACACAGAAGGGCTTTGTTCACCCGCCTGGGTCTCCCTAAACTTACCCAAGAACAAGTAGATCTTTTGAACTCTAATATTACGGAACTGGAGGTTTCAAAAACTATTGCATCTCTTCCCAATAATAAATCTCCTGGCCCGGATGGGTTTTCAGCTGAGTTTTATAAAATCCTAAAGCCAGAAGTCACACCTTTTTTAACCATACTATATAATAATCTCATCACAGACAACCCTCCGTATCCCTCCTTCAATAAAGCCCACACTATAATTCTCTTAAAGCCAAATAAACCAGCACATTTAGTTACGTCCTATAGACCCATTACACTCCTGAATCAGGACTTCAAATTACTCGCAAAAATTATGGCAAATAGGCTACAATCCATACTCCCAAACCTCCTTACCTCCCATCAATTTGGATTTGTCCATGGTAGGTACTCGGTCAAAGCGGTGAGAACTGCGATTGCAGCTATCATATCTAGCAGACAGAATCCAAACTCGGAGTCCCCGGGCCTTTTGCTTAGCCTTGACGCAGAAAAGGCATTTGACCAGGTGTCTTGGGAGCACTTACAGGAACTTTTTATGTTTAGAGAGTTTGGTATAAAATTTGCAAAATTTATAAAGTACATCTATACGGAGCCGAGTACTAACCTACTAATCAATGGTTGTAAAAGTTCCCCGGTGGTGATGACAAGAGGCACTAGACAAGGGTGCCCATTGTCCCCTTTACTTTTCAATTTGGCTCTTGACCCACTCTTGAGATTGATTCAAGCGGACCCGGGGGTTAGGGGGATAATGATTGGCTCTAGATCGGTCAAGGTTACTGCGTTTGCGGACGACCTTTTATTATATGTATGACATCCAAAAGAATCCCTATCTAAAATTTTTGAAATTATAGATGATTTTGGAAAACTGTCTGGATTCACTATTAATCAAACAAAATCCATGGCAATGTGGTTAGGGCAATCTCAGCGGCCCACTTGGTTTGCAAAATTTAAAATACAGTGGGTTAGTACCTCCTTGACCTATCTGGGGCTCTCCCTTTCAAAGAATTTCCACTCCTTGTACAGGGATAACATGGGGAAAATTCTCTCAGAAGCATATGACTGTCTGAACAGATGGCGCAATCTCCCTTTATCGTACTCAGGGAGAGCTAATCTGATAAAGATGACATTATTCCCGAAGCTCTTGTACCCATTACAAATGCTGCCAATTATTCTGTCTCCGGGGGATGAACGGCTGCTGGGCAAGGCTTTTCGTACATTTATCTGGGGTGGAAAACGTTCCAGAGTAGCGATGTTCAAATTGCAACAGCACACTACCAATGGAGGATTGAATTTCCCAAACCTTAAGTTATATAGCTACGCTAGCAATTTAAGATTTATCCGGGATTGGATTAATGGGACTTCATACTATGCAAACACGCCTGCCGAGCAGTCGTTTGTCCCTAATTTTTCTCTTATTTCGTTATTGCACTGTAACCGGGTTGACCTTACGCAGGAGATCCAGGAGAACCCAATCCTTATGTCTGCGTGGTCCACCTGGAAGGGGGTTCGTAAGCGATTTGGGCTTAATTCTCACCATTCCCTTTTCTTACCTCTATTACAGAACCCCGCTTTCCAAGAAGGAAAAGCGACCTACCCTTTCACCCAATGGGTATCTAAAAGAATTAAGTCAATCCGAGATTTAACATTTCCACATCTAAAAAGTGTAATCTCAGGGCCGCAACTACGGGAGACATATGAGTTACCTCATACTCATAGCTTCGCTGTCCACCAGGCTCTTCACTATGTCAAAACGGTAACGAAATCCTTTCAAGATATAGATTGGCGAAATGAAATTGACAGAATGCTAATTAATCCACCCTCTGAGAGAGGGACAATATCGACACATTATCGCATTCTCCGAGACACGCTAGACCACTCAAAAATACGCACAGGGCTGGCTCACTGGTTAACTGTGTTTCCCAATCTGATTATGGATCAGCTCCTTGATACAATCACGTATTCCAATAAAGTTTTGAAGGCAGCCAGCTATAGAGAGATGATCCTCAATATATTCCACCGTGGTTATTTATCACCTGACAGAAGGTTTAAAATGGGTCTCTCACCAACACCTAATTGCCCTAAATGCGGAGCCAATATGGCTACGCTTTTACACTGTTTTTGGGAATGCCCCCAAATACGTAAATTTTGGAAGCAAATCCGAATATATTCCATTCCGCACCTAGTAGATACATTATTTCTTTCACCAGAATGGGCAGTACTTGGCTATTATCACGACCGGCGGCAGACGCCGCACTTACCTGCTTCCTGGTTCCCTGACGGCGTCCCTCTCCCGGCGCGCAGCTGCTGCAGCTCGTCGGAGACTGTCACTGAAGCAGTGACAGCCTCTGCTCAGTACTCACCAGTCTTGCCACGGCGTCCTCCGCATGGATTCTGGCGGCAAACGCGATGGT
>WWET01000793.1:171637-198340 GCA_011038615.1 Limnodynastes dumerilii | reverse complement strand
GAGATAACCTATGCCCTCTTGTAGATGTGTGATAAGGGGCAGACACTCCCAAACTTAACCCCTTACAAGCGTTTGTGATGTCACACACCTCTGGTTTCCTGTAGAGGAAGGAGGGGGGAATGGATACACTGAAAGTCCCCCCCTGGGCTCTTCCTGTCCTTTGTGGCCAGGGATTATCCTGCCCCCTATTAGCCATCACACAATAACCATTTTATAAGTACATGCTACATACTCCTTTAACACATCACACATTATATACTATAGCTATATGCTACATAATCCTATAACACATCACACATTATAAAGTATAGGTATAAGTATAACACACACAGTCTATACATTCCCTGAGGTCACAGGTAAGAATGGGATAATACATGATCAAGCATGACAGGGATAAAAAAGTAATATGTCCGGGACCCGTTTCCTCACAGGTACATTATCTCTTACACCAGAATGGGCAGTATTAGGTTATATTGACCCGGAAATGAAACTCAATACCATTGAGAAAAATATGGCTCTAATTCTTTCTGCAGTGGCCAGAAAATGCATCCTCCAACTCTGGATTGGTGAACGTCCTCCTAGTATTGCATTGTTTAAGGAGAAGTTATTTTCTCTTTTCCGTATGGAGTGGCTTGAGGCCACTCAGGAAAAAGAGAAATCTGTTAAGACCTTATTTCGTATATGGGAGAAATACATAGCTAAACTTGATCCATCTGTACAAAGACAAATAGACTCCTGTTTCAATACAACCACGTGGTATACAACTAGGGCCCTATTGGGGGACCCTCCCATTCCAAATCTTGATGGTACTGTCGGGTAGGGGAAAGGAGAGGTAATTAAATTTGGAGGGGATTAAATAGGGGTTCTGGAGAAATTGAGTCCGCCCAGGGTCCAGTGTCCAGCTTCTGGAATTTAATGTTCAATTTTTGCCTATAACGAGCCCTATATAGAGTCAATTTGTAACTCAGATTCATAGGCTATCTTATTGCTCTACTGTTGTTAAGTTGTTGGATTGCTAGGTAATCTTAACGTTGGCTCAACTTATCTGGTGATGTATTTTTGCTCTAATGTATGCTCCTTTTGCACATGGAATTGTAATATCATGCTTACATTTATGTTATGTATGTTCCAATAAAGAAAAGTAAAAAAAAAAAAAAATGGGGTTTTTAAAGCAACAAAGCTGATTGGGTCTTTTTTGACCCAATCAGCTTCTTTCAGTGCGACCCGGGTTTAAAAATCCCGGGTCGCACAGTTCACACTGCCGGCGACACTGGTCAGACACACGGGAATAACCCTTGTTAAAACCTGTGTCTGATTCCCGGGTCTCTCAACCCAGGTCGCGGCAGGTGTGACTGATCACACTGAGCCTCGACCCGGGTTGTTCGGGCTTGCCCCTGCAATATCCTGGGTTTTTGGCTCAGTGTGAACGGGGTATAATAAATGTGATGATGTGGCTTCTAAAGAGCATCCTGGTGTATTACTATTTTATTTGTGTGTGCTTTTGATTCTAAACAAGGAGGGGCAAATGGTTCCTGAATAATACCACATGAAGACCCTATAGCACTCAGTACTACAAGGGAAATAAGTTAAAAAGTTTACTTAAACACAGGACACAAATTTGTATACACACCCAAGCAGAAAAAAGTGGTGTTACATTCATTGTTTTTCATTTCTTTATGAGCATTTTCTCAAGATCTTTTTTTTCTCATTTAAAAAAATATTAAATTAAACCAATATTATAAAGCATCTAAATCTGGGTATACTCTGTACAATTATCTGGCCAACTAGCCCAATTTTTTTTTCATGATCTTTGTTACTACACATGCCTACAAGTGCATGCTGGCACTTTTAAACCATAAAGAAAAATGTCAACAAAAACACAGAGACACTTTAAAGAAATAAAAACATTCAGGCTTTCATATATTTCTCTAGTTTATACGTTTACTAAAATTCAATGGTCTTCCAATTTGGCTAAAAAGGGTTGCCACTCAATCACACCTATTCCCATTGGTAAATAACGGTAATAAACTAGGGAAAATATATGTTATGTACTATTCTTAAATCTAGCAAACATGCACTGTTTGTATTCTATGTTAAACCTTTTGGGGTGTGGGTTGTTGCTGTGAACTGACATTTTTAGAAATGGCCGATCTCTCCTAGCAAGTTCAGAACTGACTGGGAATTCGAATGCTTTTGCCTGGCAGAGTCCCCGGACCACTGAAGACCGAGCTCCGGGTGGTAAGTCTAAATTTTACCCCTAATCCTTACCCTAACCCTCCCCTTCCTCCACCTCAGGAGCCTGTCGAGACTGTTGCTGGTGAACCAGAGGTGTCTATGCAACAACTGTTGGTGGCCATCACAGCATCGGAAAAAAGAGTCACAGATAAAATTGGAGAGGTTCAGCTAGAGCTGGCGACCATGAGGCAAGATATGCAGAAATTCAGGGAAAGGGTCGGAGAAGCTGAACATCGTATCTCCTCCTTGGAGGACTCGATAGCTCCACTTCTGGACCGCACAGATCTAGCAGCGCAAGTCACTTTTTGCAAGCAGAGAATCTCAGATATGGAGGGGCGACTAAGGCAACGTGCAGTTTGTTGGCCTTCCTGAAAAAGTGGAGGGTTTCTTAAAAAGTGGATAATCGATACCTATGGCAAGTAGCAGTTCACCCTGCAATTCACGGTGGAGAGGGCACACAGAGTTCTGACACAGAGTTTGCCTCCTGGGTGACCTCCACGCACATTCATCGCAAAGATCCTACACTACAGGGATAGGGATGCGATTCTACGTTTTGCTCGCACCAAGGGCCAAATGGGCCAAAAGTGTCTGTCTTCCCTGAGTTTGCTATAGAATTGCAAAAGAGCAGGGCACAATTCAAGCGTTGATTGAGGGAGTTACAGTATCCCTATGCTATGTTGTTCCCTGCCATATTGCATGTGGTGGCAGAGGGTGCAACGCAATTCTTTGAGTCATCCAAAGATGCGGCCTCCTGGTTGGACAGAGTGGCACCAGCAAGAGTTCCTGTGGACCGTTGAGATGAAACACCTGACGGATTACTGCAAGTGTTCTATATGCTAGTGTGTGTGATATGCTAGGCTTATAGAGATATGCTGGATAATATGTTTGTATATGTGTATTAGTGTGCGTTACTGGGAAACAGGAGCTGTAGCAAAAGTGTTGTGAGTATTGTTAATCCATTTGGGCTGGGTAAGGGGATAGTTACTGAGAATACGTAAGGGGAGGTGGGCTCAGGTAACTGTGGAAATGTTATGGGTGTGTGTTAAGTATAGCTTTGTTTGGGAAAGGTTATACCGGGTGGGTAAGGGAGGGGAATGGTGTAAGAGTTACTATGTTAAATGGTTTTGTTCTAACCAATGTTGGGGGTTAATAGTTAAGAAATGTTATTTTCAACTAATTTTCAATATGCTTTGCTGTATACTGATATGTGTGTCACTACAAGGAAGATACTTGTTCAGCATGTTCTGGTCATGCATTACAAAAGTCTTGAAGAAAGGTCAATGGGCCTGATCCAGAACTACGCTTCCCCGCGATTTTACGCGTGGTGGAGACGTAAAATCGCAGTTTCTAACGCACTGCGCATGCGCACCATAGAAAATACGCACATTCACATAGCGTAATTGTGAACGTATGGGAGATTCACGCATGTGTCACGTAAATACTTACGTGTGGGCGTGCCAATTTTACGTGAGACAACATTACGTGCGATTTACGTGAAGTAGATGGAGGTTTGTATGTAAAGTGTACAGTATGGGCGTGCTAAGCGGCGTACGTTCACGTAGTCTATACGTCCGTTAGCGGACGTACGTGGTTACATGAGAAAAAGTTAAGGTAGGGTTTGGGAAGCGTATCTTGACAAAATACGTCCGTGCAAGGGGTGTGCCGAGGGGAGTGTAGCGAAAATACGCTCCGCGAATAAACGTACGGCACACGTAGTTCTGGATCTACCCCAGTGTCTTTTTCTAAAAGGAGGTTACTAAAGTGGCTGAGATTAGTTACATGGAATGTTAGAGGGCTAAATAATAAAGTAAAGAGGAGGTTAGTTATGAGGCAGATCAAATCATATGGCCCGGATATAGTTTGCTTAACGGAGACACACTTGGAAGGCACTAAAACACTAAGTATTAAAAATCCTTGGGTAGGACAAATGTTTAGTTCTGGGAACACTGCACCCTCCAGAGGGGTTTAAGTCCTACTGCATAAACGATTAAACTGTATTATTAAGGATAAAAAAATTGATTCCATGGGACGGTATGTTTCCCTGAATATATGCATGAATATGCGACCTCCACTTCTTTTAACGGTTAACATACCGCCACCATATAATGCTGGAGGATTGCGGGAATGTGGAGAATTTATGGCCACTGCCCCTGATGCCCCTGTGATATGCATGGGGGATTTCAGTTCAGTAATGGATGTGAAGTTGGACAGGTGGCGGGAAGTAGGGGGAGTGCACAGTGAGGTAACTATAACTCCATTTGCGTGGCTGGTACAGGAGTTAGGTTTCAGGGATGCATGGAGGGTGGTCTATTCCTGTTTTTCTACCTCCTACAATAGCTTCTCCAGAATTGATATGGTCCTGGTATCTTTGTAATTGCTTGAAAGTGTTGGGAGCATTGAATACAAAGTACATGGGATCTCTGATCATGCCCCTTTGGTGATGATAATTGACATTGATTTACCAGTAGGGCTGGGTGTGACCTGGTTGCCAGTTGGCAAAATTATTTTGCTGATAACAGACAAACAGTGGTAACCCCTAAGGCAAGGGTGGGCAATTAATTTCTATAGGGGGCCACATGAAAAATCTGAACTGTGTTGGTGGGCAATTAATTTCTATAGGGGGCCACATGAAAAATCTGAACTGTGTTGGAGGGCCGAGCCAAAGATAACTTGAACTTAATTATGCTCAATATTAATTTTCTCCCATTATAAAAAGCAGCAAATGATATATTTTGATAAGATGCTACTGGTAATCAGAAGTTTAAGAATATTCTGTAAATATTTATGTAAATTTATGAATTGTGGTGTAGGTCAAAGAGGACTCACCCTGGATGCCGGTCTGACGGGATCTCTAAAGCACCCCGAAGTTTAAGCAGGAAGTGACAGGGCAAAGCCGTCTCCCGCGGGACACACATCATCAGGCGCTGGTTGCTAGGGACCCAGGGGGCGGGGGATGCCGGCAGTGACTGTCCGTGCACTGCGGCTCTGTAGCTTGCGACTCGCGGGCAGTCACTGGGCCTCAATTGTTAAGCTGCATCGAAGGGTCTTTGTGACCTAGCGATACAGCACAGTGTGTGGTGCAGGGAGCCTGTGGGCGGAGAGCCACGGGTGCCGTGTGTGTGAGATTAAGGGGGGGGGGCGTGTGACTGGAATAAATACGCGGGCCGCACAGGGATTGCCAAAAGGCCGTATGTGGCCTGCGGGCCGTACATTGCCCAGGTCTGCCCTAAGGTGTGGGATGCCTTCAAGGCCTTTTTAAGAGGGACACTGATCAATAGTGTTAATATAATTAAGAGGTTATCTGGGGAAAAGGAAAATAAATTAGGAAAGAATACCTGTGACTTAGAAGCAAAGTATGTGCTTTCTAAATTGGAGAGTGATAGGACAACATGGTTAGTAGCAAGAAGAGAATGCTCAAATTATCTTGTGGATAAATGCAAACGTGGCCTTTTATTTAGTTCTCACACTCAATTTATGGAAGCTGATAGAGGTGGGACATTTTTGGCAAGAATAGTCAGGTCAGAGAATGGTGTAAAAAATATTTCTAGTATCACCAATGCCTCAGGGGAAACAAAATATCTAATACCAGATATTGCTGAAGCATTTGTAGACCACTTTAAAGCTGTATATGTGAGTAAAGCAAGATATTCGCCTTCAAGTCTGGATGGATACCTGTCGGGGGTGACTCTTCCTAGGCTTACAGAAACCAGTAGAAAATTTCTTGATGCCCCATTGATGGGAAAGGAGATTGGAGATGCTATTTCCTCTTTTCCTAACAAAAAGGCATCGGGAGAAGATGAACTTCCCATTGAGATATATAAAAAAACATACTGATATTTTTGTCCCACAATTAGTCAAATTATTTGATGATTTAAAGGAGCACGGTTCATAACCACAGTCAATGTCAGAGGCCCTTATTGTAGTGCTTCCTAGCAATTAGGCTAAATAAGGTGATTTCTGAAGTAATACATCCAGACCAAACTGGCTTCATGCCAGGAAAGTCAACAAATATAAATTTGAGGCGCCTTTTCTCACATATACAGCTGAAGCATGAGACATATGATAGGCCAGTGATTGTCTCATTAGATGCCGCTAAGGCGTTTGATTCAATTGAGTGGAATTATTTATGGGCTGTGCTGGAACGAATGGGATTTGGCTCTGAGTTCATTACATGGCTCAAAACTATTATACTCTGCAACAGAAGCTAGAGTGTTAGTAAATGGATATACGTCGGCTGCATTTAAATTATATAGTGTTACTAGACAGGCTTCCCCGCTCTCACTAGCTCTATTTGTGTTGGCGATAGAACCATTGGCCTGCTACATCAGGTGTTCACCAAATATTAGAGGTCTGAAGGAAGGGGATAGGGTTGAAAAGATAACGATGATGTCCTCTTGTTTCTTGCAGATCCTGAGGGTTCCATAGCAACCACATTGCAAGTGGTTGAAAACTTTAAGATTTATTCTAGTCTGCATATAAATTGGGCAAAATCACATGTCCTTCCAGTAAGGGGATCTCCCCCGGTGAACTCTTCAATAATATCTCCCTTGCAATGGGCTAGTCAGATTACGGTTACACTCTGCGCAACGATGCTCTGAATTTCGAAAAAGGGACATTCGAAAGTTCCTTCTCGAATGTCCCTTTTTCCTATATTTACCACTTTATACTTTTTTTAATGAATGGGTGAGTATGCCGTTCGGCATACTTAGGCCATTCACTTTCGCAATGTGCGATATCCTTCTGCCGCATCTATCACCGAACCTGGAACAGGTAAGTAAATGATCTCTGCGGAGTTAGGGTTCGGGTTGGGGTTAGGGTCAGGGTCAGGCTGCAGGGGAGGGAGGGTTGGGGTCAGACTGCAGGGGAGGGTTATGGTCAGGCTGCAATTAAGGGAGGGTTAGGGTCAGGCTGCCAGAAAGGATGGGTTAGGGTAGTGAGAGGGGAGGGTTAGGGAAAGGAGTGGGGGACTAATTTTTTTCAACTTTTAGGTGCACTTTCGGTGCTCCGTGGATCGATTGCAATGCCTTTTTGAGGCATATGCAATCGAAATCCCAGCCCGTTCGCAACTGGCTGGGAGGCATCTGTATTTTTGAAAATGGGATTTTCTATGCGGGGACCCACACCCAATACCTTCCAAATACAAATACAGTGACAGACTTTGAAAAGTTAAATTTGACCCCACTGTTGGATTATTTACAGCAAAAAGTTAATGTGTTTAAAAAGCTTCCCCTGTCAGTAATGGGACATGTAAATTTAGTAAAAAAATTCTTATACGTTCTAGCTAACTTTCCAGTATTTATTCCCAATCACCTTTTTACTAGAATACAGCATTTGTTTACATCACTGGTTTGGGCGGGTAAAAGAGCTTGTCTTAAATTTAATACGGTGTGTCTGCTTCACAAGAGGGTCGGGAGGTATGGTGCTTCCGAATATGCAACTATATTATTGGGTAGCACAACTGGCACTAATATAGGATTGGGTGGTGAATTCTTCCCATGGTGATCTGCACTGGTGGTTGGTACGAGAGGCCAATCAAAATCATACTCCTTTGCAATATTTGTTGCCAGGAAATTACCCTGGATTAGCTCCTCCTATAGTGGTACAAGCAAAGAAAATTTGGAATAGCGTAAGTGGTCTGTGACTGGAGGATGGGCTTGAACTTTGTACCCCTATATGGTTCAATAAAACATTCTTAGAGCTGTGGAGTTTAGAGGGTGAGAGGTTTTGGCAAAGATATGACATAACTATGATTGGTCAAGTGTTCCATAACAATATTCTTAAGTCATTTGAACAGTTGGTAGAGGAATATAAAATTCTCCGTAGATGTTTTTTTAGGCAACTGCAGCTGCGATTAATAAACAATTTAAATCTTTAGCTAATGTCAGGATAGTGCTGACTAATATAAGAACTACAATAAATAATATAGGGCACAGAATGCTAATATCCAATCTGCATGGTTTTTACTGGCAGGACCTCCAGGTGAGGAATTGCCGTCTCTTAGGAGTAAATGGGAGGTGGACCTGGATAGTTTGGATGATGAGGGTTGGAGGGATGTATTGGTGAGTTCGCACAAGTGTTCCACATCTTTATGATTTCAGCAGACACAATTGTATATCACACATTGATGCTATCTATACCCACAATTACTTGCTAAATTTGATACCTCGGTATCTGATACATTTCCAAAATGTGGTGAACCTGGGTGTTCTTTTTGGCATCTTATGTGGGCATGCCCTGTGATGCAGAGGTATTGGAAGGCTGTGGGAGATTGTATCACTAAGACGGGAGTTAGGCATACGGTAGATTCACTGGCTGTATGTATTTTTGGATTACAACTAGATGAAGTTATGGGCAGGGATCTCCAACATTATATAAATGGATTATATCTCACTGCCAAGGTTTATGTGGCAAGAAATTGGATGGCAACTAATGCCTCCTCGCTAATAGAATGGGTTAGATTGATGGAGGTTACATGAACGATACTTCTCTGAAAAAAGAAATAACATTAAAAAAAAACAACAGAATCTGGACTAGGTGGCATGAATCAGAATTTATTAGTAGACTACTGATGGGACAAGCTGAATAAGGCGATGATGACACAAAATTTAACATAATACATCAGAATATATTATAGTGAAACATATATACATAAGATCAATGTGGAGCAGGAAGTTGAGAATGGCATAGCTTGAATAAATTGAGGGGCTTGAGGGTGGGTGGGGTTGTTACGTTAAGAGTAAAGTTAGTCTGCTTTGCATGAATAATGTGGTGTAATAATAAGTAATAGTTGATAAATTTATGGTGCTTCGAGAATAACAATATGTTGTTTATGTTTTATGCTTGTTGCATATATTGCCTAAATCTATTATAATTAAACTGCTAGCATATAATTCATAGTATGTAAAACATATATGGTTACAATAATGTAAGAATGTACAATGATTGTTATGTCTTATTGTATAATAGTATGTTTGCGAACTTTAATGAAGAAAAATAATAAAAAATGTCAATAAAAAAAAAAGTCCCTGGAGAGTGTTACTCCCCTCTCTGGTTGCTACCGATGCAACAGATCTGGTGGCTTGTCAAAAATGAATTCTAAAACAAAAATCGAAAAAGGCTGCCTTTTCGAAATAGAGATAGCCAAAAATTAGTTTTCGGCTGTCTTTACTTCTAAAGGACAGCATTCGCGGCAGTGACTACCACCAACCCTTTTGATGTCCGACTTACTGTTTTCTGTTATGACTGTTGTTTGGACAATAAATAAAACATTTAAAAAAATAAATAAACTCGGGCAAAAGATGGGTCTTGAGTTGTATTATTTTTATTTGTCTTCATAATATAAATGTTGCAAGGAATAATAATAGTGTGTATGAACAGTCCCGAACATTCTGTGGAAAGACATTGGCAATAAAAATCATTAGCTTAGTCACATCAAAAACGTGTACTTAACCTTACACACATACTCATATACCTCTACCAAAGCAAACATTTACATAAGTTAGAAAAAAACCAAAATAAACAGTAAAAACTTTTGTACTAAATAAATGTATCTGATGATTTGGTTTCATGAATGTCCTAAAAACCACGATGGTACGATGTCCGACAAATGTGGGTGCTTGAATAATGCCACTTTTGTAGGCATGCATATCTATAATCTGTAAATTCCTGGCTTGCCCTATGTCCTGAATAGTAACACACTCATATGGGACGCTGTTTTTGCCATATACCGAATAGGATGTGTTAACAGGTAGATTTGTTTTACTATAGAATAGACCTCTGTTGTATATGTTATTACTGTGAATAAAATCTAAATTATGTACTGGATGTATTAATAATCTCCAATGCTGTGTATCAACCTGTATTAAGTATCTGTTTGCCTCCAAACACCCTTTGTAGTACACTGTGACATTAGATATTTTATACCATATATTGTTTCTGTCACTAAAATCTAAATTTTATTGTTGGTGGACAGTATTCATAGATAAGAGAGAGTTAGATGTGTTCCGACCCACACATAACCCTCGTGTCCAGCCCCCAAACCCGCCCTCCGGTTTTAGGTGCCTAATGGCACTTAAGAGTGCTATAGGTTACCTTACTTAGTAGGTAAGGTAGCCCTCGACCACTCGTAAGTTGCTGAAGCCGATCGTACCATATGAAAGTCCATGCGTTCATACACACAGTCATCAGCTGCTGCGTAATTTTAATCAATGCACATGTGCATTTAATTAACACACATAAGGCTCACTTACTGATAGCTATGGTTTTTTGTTATTTAATAAAAAACTTTCAATATAGGAATGTAAAAATTTTTGGGTGAACCTTTTTCCCTTTTTTTTTTTTTTTTTTTTTTTTTTTTTTTTAAATGTTCTACTTATTTATACCAGTATGCATAATTTCTGTTGTTTGGTAATTTATGCTACATTTGTAAGAATGTTTTTTTTTACCAAAATAAATTTTATTGAAAATTTTAAAAACAATCATGCCTAGCATATCCTTTTTGCTGGATGTTAATTTTTGCATGTATCTCTTTTTAACATTTTTTTTTTTACTGTTTTGTGGGTTGCTTATGGCACAGTTAGAGTTGTCTTCTACTTTCACTTCTTCAAAAAAAATTATTATTAGTCCAAAAATACAAAGGCATGCTAGTTAATCATTTTAAGTCAAACAGCAATAGGGTAGATCCAGAACTCCGCTTGCAATCCGTTTACTAGCATAGTGTATTTACGCGTGCGTCCCTTCTATACATTCCCCTAGGCACACCCCTTGAATGTACGTACTTTGACCGGCCTCCGCTTTTCAAACTCTGCCTTAACTTTTGGCCACGTAACCGCTGTCGTCCGCACACGTACGGCCGCTCTTGTTCGCACACGTACGGATGGGCAACGTGGACTTACGCAGCTAAGCACGCCAATACTGTACAATTGAAATGAAAACCCCCCGCCTACATTGCGTAATTTAGGCATACTTTTGGCTCACTTAAAATTGGCATGCCCACGCATACGATACGCAAATGATACGGGAATAGTCCATACGCTCAGAGTTACGTAGCATATCATCTGTCGTGCGCATGTGCAGTACATACAAAATCCCGATTTTACGTGTCCTCCAGGTGTAAATTTGCACAGAAGTGTTGTAAATCTCTACTAAAAATAAGTCCCCAAATTCAGCATACTTACACACGGGAAAAAACGAATGAGTGTGTGGGTGTGGTTAGCTGCAGCCGCTGCTATCCTTGAATCGTACTTGCGTATAATTGCGATGCATATTTTTTGCCAAGTACGCAGTTTCTATCCTAAGTGTGAACACAGTCCTTTATGTAGTGTGTATTAATTCATGTACTTCATCATTGTCCCACCACATCATAACTCCCATATTCCACTCTCTGCAACACCACACCTGCTGTTAAGTTTCTGTGTCTTTATTGCAGATTTAATTTTGTGTCAAGAGAAAGAAAGGAGTCCCTTCAACACAAGGTACACAACAAGTAATTCCTATTAATGAAAACAGATTGTGGTATCTGTAGAAGATTAGGTTGGTTGCTTCTACCACAATTGCAATGATAACAAGAAGAGAAAAGAGTGTGGTATTGTTGTGTGCCGTCCAGAATCCAATACTGATGTGATGAAAGGTTAAAAAGTAACTTTTATTAATTAAATTTGTTAGAGATGAGTTGCAGAATAAATTTAAAACAAAGTAGATAGAGTAGAAAAAATAATAAAATTGTTGTTGCTCTCCTTTACATTTAAGGCCCAATTCTATTCTCTGTAATGTTGCGTTTTGGTGTGATGTTAGCTCATTTGCATATAGTTTGGGTTATTATTGCCCCATTCCAGGAGCCCAGGTGCAAAAGGTCAGCTTGCCCCCCCCCCAAATACAACAAAAATAAAATTTCAATCTGTTTACTCCATAACGCAGTGGAGCGCAGCGCACCTCAAACAGCCTGTATGATCAGGTCCACTGAAAACAGGCGAGTGACAGGCTGATGCGCTGCAGGGTGACAGCTTCCAGTGTGCGCTCTGATTCACACTGCGGTGGGCGGGACGGCACACTGCGGTGGGCGGCACACTGCTCGCTGGATTTAGAATGAGCGTGGCACTATTGGTGAGTGGCGGGGGGTGCCTGTGCTGGGCTCCCCTAGCTCAGGGGCCCAGTTGCAAGTGCAACCACTGCGACCCCTGTAGCTACGCCACTGCCCCATTTTATTGCAAAGGTTAACGCTAACATTGCGCCAAAATCCTTTTTGCTAATTACATTTTTCAACATTGTGGTGATGTTTACATGTTGTACACAAATTCACCTATTCAGATTCACACCTTAATAAAAATTAATAAAACTTGGGGTTGAGGCTTGGTGGTCAAGGAGAGCGGATTAACCTGAAGGAGTTTGGGACATCGAAAAACCTTCAGACCTGTTCTTCTGCCGTTGTATTGTTAAGGTGCTGTTGCCACAGCCCTCTGCTTTCCTACGTGCAGAAGAGATTTCAAAGTGCTGAAGACTCCCTTAAGTATTTCACTCGCAACACTGTGCAGATGGAATTCTGGATCATATGTAAGGACTTAGCCAAGCCCTTACTGTACACTTTAAATATCAAAGCCCACCCACCATGCATATCTCAGACGCATGGTGTGTGGGACTGCCCTGCGGGCAGGGACCTTAATTATGCCCAGAATGCAGCCACCAGATTCTGCATTCCTTGCGTAAATAGAAAATAGATCGATGTACCACATACCTTTCCAGACTTGGCCCCAACCAATCCTTTACGGAAACTATTGACAGAATACGATCTATATGATGTATGACATGTTCACTCACCAGGTTCCAGGGAATACTCCTATTATTCTAATCAGTCTACACAATACTACTCTCACACCATTCTCATATGCGTGCTGTGAGTCACGGCTGGGATTTAGGCAGCGCGATTGGCTAGGGCTGTCACAGGTCGGGTGCGAGTGTAATCTATTGGGCCTAGCAGCTGTCTTGATTGCTTGGACGCTGGCCAATAAGATGTAGGAGGCTGGTCCAGTCCTGATATCTGATTGGCCAGTCTCCCTGTAAATAGACCAGCAAGGGCAAGCTGCTCATACATCCTTCTACTCTGCCTGTCTTGCTGCCAGGCTTTGACTCCTGGGTGCCCTTTCCTGACTTAACCCCTTGTTCTCCTCTCTGTCCCTTCCTTTTCTGCTTCCCTTGCCTTGCTGAGTGTGTGTTGTTTCTCCTGTGGACATTTTGCCAATGTCCCTGGTCTCCTGATTCCTTGTTGTTTCAGTGTGTGTTTCGTGTGACTCTGCGAGTGGGTGCCCCTGTTTTTTCACTAGCTGTTGCTGTGTTTGTCTGTCTTTCCATTGTCTTGTCTTTCCCTCATACCAACATGCATAGGAGCTATCACTGGTAGTCACAACCTGCTGCCAAGCCTGTCCCCACCATCAGTGACTACTGTGCTCTGATTAGACTCCGTGCCCTGGTGAGTGGATTCCTAACATTAGGTCTAAATGGTAGGCATTTCTCCAGAAGCCCCATTAGCCAACTTCAAACAGGTGGTTTATCAGGCAAGTAATAAAACAGGATGACTCCTAGCCTGCAAGATACACAGTAAACAAGCAAGAAATAGAATATGGTGTGTAGCAGCATACAAAATGATTCTGATGCCTAAACTAATATATTTTTTCTGCACAGTCCCCTTTATCATTCCTACACAGGAATTTCTCCGGTTCAGGAAATTGATGGTGTTTTATGTTTGGAAACAAATCTCATTCTGAAATCTCATACATTCATACAGTATGGACTAGATTTTCTAAGCTGCGGGTTTAAAAAAGTGGAGTAAAAAGAAAATGTCAGTTAGAATCTGATTGGTTGCCACAGGCAACATCTCCACTTTTCCAAACCCGCAGCTTATTGAATCTGGTCCTATGTCTGCATATAACTTGCTATTGTGTATATACTGGGTATCTAATTTAATAATTATTTTTCTATAATATTAGCTCTGTTTGATTGTTTTGTACTTTGCACATTGCCATCATGTGATGTGGTGTTCTCGAACAGTTCTTGCAAGGGCTGAATGCTGAGTCACCTCTGGACTTTTCTCTTGTGCACTACACGCTTTCATTTGCTTTACATATTCTGAGTAGATCACTACATGTACAGCCTACAAAGGTGTTTTACAAGTGAGAGCTTTTAGGGCATTTAGTATATTAGAATCTAGTTTCTTTCTTTGCTGTTTTCTCTTGACTATTTAGTTTTTCTCTTTGTCATGTTTCAATGCCTCTTCTTCTTCCAGGATTTGTCTCCACACATATCATCAGGGGCTGGCTGGCAAATTTTAGCCTGGGGGGCAAACCCAAAACAGTGGCCCATAACTAACAGCCCATTCTTAAAGGGTGGTTTTCAGTAAACCGCTGGAGCACTTTAGGGTTGATATTATTACACTGGTAATCCAGTATATAGGCAGCTGCACTGCCCTCAGGAGTTTTATAATCATAAGTATCCTGCCATTACTATGGTGTTATATCAGAGAATGTATGAGGCCTGACTATAGCTTTGTACAGCCAATTAAGGTATCAAATAATATATCTCAATGTAACATATTAAATTGCACAATCTAACTTACAAATTAAGTCACACAATGTAAGTAAGTTGCACAATGTAACATAAGTTTCTCTACCCCTCTCACACTGCCCATACCATCTATCCCACTGCCATCTTATTTATCACTATCGCCACTATGGGGTTGTGCAATTGATTGTATTGTCCTGTCCTTTTGTCTTTTTGCTTTTACTTTTATTTTAATGTCATTCTCATGTTTGGGTATTTTATATATATTTAAGTGATGCCTGACGTTCCCTACTTGGATAATCAGCTGATTAGATACCTCCTGTGTATATAGCTGTAACTGTCAGTCATAGTAGACACGCCTCCTGACAAAATGCGTCGTAACCTGTTACTTGCTGCTAGCTGTGGTTTGGATCCAGAATATACAGACACTGGGCTGGATCCAGACCTTGTTAAGTGCATGAACTTAGTTACTCAAGGGCTAAACCATGTTGATTTCAGGGGGAGCCAAGTTAATTGTATTCTTTGTATGCAGGGATATATCTTTGAATTGCTTACTGCACACAGATACTGACCGGCTATACTATCACACTGTTATTTAGACTTGGGATAGGAAACATCACCTCTCAACACTAATACTGTTTGCAACAGATGAAATATGACTCCCCTGAAATCAACATGGTTTAGCCCTTGAATAACTAAGTTCATGCACTTAACAAGGTCTGGATCCAGCCCATTGACTATATCAATCTGAAAGCTATTCAGATAGAAAATAATTTAAATTTTAATTAATCTAAGGGAAATGATTACATGAAACTGGGTTATATGAAGCACAGTAAACACCCATGGTTTAACAATGAATAAATAACTTACTTCTTAAGGGGCTCTGACATTCATATTTACCTGCCAACCTTCCAGCTGACTGATTGCTGTAGTCTTCTGTCTACTAATCAGCCTTTCATCTGTGTTGATGTCACAATTGACTCCTGTGCTTAGTCAGAGGGGGTGTGGCTTGTGCTCAGCTAGCGAGAGCATGGCTTCTGTTTAGGCAGTGGGTGTTTTTCACTAACATCAATTACTTACAAAATTGTCAAGAAGTTCAAATGATCAATGTGTACTGATAATGAACGAGAACTAAAAATAACTAAGGTCCAGACATTATATAACACTATGTGTCAGCACATAAATAAAAAGGAGGTTTAGTTCACAATATAGCCATATTGGGACAAGCTCACCTGCCCAGCATCAAGGCACATACTGTAGGTGAGTCCCTATCCATTTGCTATATGTGTACTCAGGAGGTCTGTATTAAGACACTCTTGCATTTGAACAGCCTGCAGCGCCATGTTGGGTAGGGGTCAAATTCCCAAATGAAACTAAACAGTAGCAGGTAGGAGGTGCCTTGACGCTGGGCAGGCGAGCTTGGCTCCCTCTGTTGGGTTTTGGAGGCTAGGAGAACATCCTAGTGCCCAAAACCCAACAGAGGGACGTTGTTTTATTTTTTGCAGGTTTTTCCATCTTAATTAAAGGTTTGTTTTGCTCTTTATATGCCCATATAGTTTTTCTGCCCTGTTTGTGTCACGAACTGCGAGGAATGGTGGGACCTGTCCCGGGTTTCCAGGGAATTAACAGACGAGCAGGAGTGAAGTAGAATTAGTGATATTTAATAAGGATGGTTGCACAAGACAGAGTAAATGGTAGTGGAATAGAGTGAAGGTGAATGTCCAGAGAGTAGCAGATTGGTGGCTGGACTATGCCGGACTTGAGTGCAAAGTTCAGGATAGCTGGGTAGCTTGCTAACTGGATAATTGGGTGGCTGGATCAGAACTGAAGTCAGAAGCAAGCTGTACCAGGACTGGAGTGAAGACAGTGCTGGGTTGTGCCAGATTGGCATGCTGGGTTGCGCCGGACTGGCATGCTGGGTTACTGGTACAGGCTGGATCGCAAGGCTACTGGACCGGACTGCGAGGACCACGGTAACTGGAACCAGAAAAGGACCAAGGACAGCAGAAGCGGGACGGCAGGACCAGGATGATGAGACCAGGACAGCAGGACATGGATCAGGCAGGACTGGGTAGCAATGGTAGACTAAACTGTAAGGCAACAAAATGCTTGAGCTTGATGCTAGGCAGGCTTGACTGGGTAGCAACAGTAGGCTAAACTGTATAGCAACAGTGACTTGAGCTTGATGCTAGGCAGGCTTGACTGGTAGCAACAGTAGGCTAAACTGTATAGCAACAGTGACTTGAGCTTGATGAAAGGCAGGCTTGACTGGGTACAACAGTGACTTGAGCTTGATACTAGGCAGGCTTGACTGGGTAGCAACAGTGACTTGAGCTTGATGCTAGACAGACAAAGTGACTTGAACCAGATACAAGGCAGACTTGACTGCAATAGGCAGACAGTTCAGGGTTACCAGATTGCAGGTGCAGAGATCCAGATACTGCTGGGACCAGTGGTGCCATGATGCAAGGCAGGCAGGCCAGGATCACCAGATTGCAGGAGCAGAGATCCAGGCACTGCTGGGACCAGTGGTGCCACGATGCAAGACAGGCAGGTCAGGGTTACCAGATTGCAGGAGCACCAGACAGAATCAGGAGGCAATATAAGGCCAACCAAGCACCTATCATGAACAAGTGGGTCCTAGAAAACCAAGTTGATCTGGGCACAGCATGGACTGTGCACAGAGTTTAAATAGTCCGCCCAGTGCACAGATTGGCTGGAGGAATCATGTGTGCGCAGAGGAGCACCTGAGTGGTTGCTGGGAATCACCTGACAGGAGGCAAGATGGTGATGCCCATGCACCAGAGAGGTAATGATGCAGATGCCTAATCCCAGACACAAACACACATGCTTTAATAGAGACTTACACAGGAACCTCTGGAGGGCCGGAGAGTGGAACATAGTGGGGAAACTGCTGCCAGACGGCTAGTGGTCAGGTAAGTGCGGCACTTGCCGCCGCAGACCATGACAGTTTGTTTCCATCCATTAATTATGCCCCTTTCTTGTGTGCCCACTCCATGTCCATCCATTGTTTCTGCCCCCTCCTTATGTCCATCTATTGTTTCTGCCCCCTTTTTGTGTTCATCCATTGTTTCTGCTCTCTCTTTGTGGGCCCATGTAGCCTTTCTGCCCCTCCTTATGTCCATACATTGTTTCTGCCCCCTAATTGTGTGCTCACATAGCATTTCTGCTACCTCCTTATGTTCATCCATTGTTTCTGCCCCACTCTTTATCCATCCATTGTTTCTGCCCCCTCCTTATGTCCATCCATTGTTTCTGCCCCTCTGTTTATCCATCCATTGTTTCTTCCCCCTCTTGTGTCCATCCATTGTTTCTGCCCCCTCTTTGTGTGCCCATGTAGCCTTTCTTCCCCTCCTTATGTCCATCCATTGTTTCTGCCCCCTCATTGTGTGCCCACGTAGCATTTCTGCCACCCCCTTATGTCCATCCATTGTTTCTACCCCCTTTTTGTGTCCATCCATTGTTTTTGCCCCTCTGTTTATCCATCCATTGTTTCTGCACCCTCTTGTGTCCATCCATTGTTTCTGCCCCTCTCTTTATCCATCCATTGCTTCTGCCCCCTCCTTATGTTCATCCATTGTTTCTTCCCCTCTGTTTATCCATCCATTGTTTCTTACCCCTCTTGTGTCCATCCAGTGTTTCTGCCCCTCTCTTTATCCATTCATTGTTTCTGCCCCCTCATTGTGTGCCCATGTAGCATTTCTTCCACCTCCTTATGTCATCCATTATTTCTGCCCCTTTTTGTGTCCATCCATTGTTTCTGCCCCCTCTTGTGTCCATCCATTATTTCTGCCCCTCTCTTTATCCATTCATTGTTTCTACCCCCTCTTGTATCCATCCATTGTTTCTGTCCCCTCTTTGTGTGCCCATGTAGCCTTTCTGCCCCCTACTTATGTCCATCCATTGTTTCTGCCCCTGTTTATCCATCCATTGTTTCTTCCCCCTCTTGTGTCCATCCATTGTTTCTGCCCCCTCTTTGTGTGCCCATGTAGCCTTTCTTCCCCTCCTTATGTCCATCCATTGTTTCTGCCCCCTCATTGTGTGCCCATCTGGCGTTTCTGTCCCCTCTTGTATCCATACATTGTTTCTGTCCCCTCTTTGTGTGCCCATCTGGTGTTTCTGTCCCCTCCTTGTAGCTACCCATTGCCCCCCCATAATGTGCCTCCAGCTGACCCCCAGTATTCCCCATTATGTGCCTCCATCCGACCCCCAATAATGTCCCTTCAGCCTCTCCCATTTTCTTTCCCTTCCTCCTCCGCAGCACTCTTTTTGTAAGCAGGAAGCGCTCATACAGGAAGCTCCTGTATGAGCTGCTGCAGCTGTTACATAGAGCACTGCTCTATGTAACTACTGCTGCAGCTCATACAGGAACGTCCTGTATGAGCGCTGCAGTGTTCATAGTGGGGAGCAGGGAGCACCGGCTCTGGACACAGGCGCTCCCCCACCACACACCTGATGCCCCCGTCATTATTTTTTGGGCCTTCCCCCGCCCCACCGTTCCAACGCCTCTGTTGCCCACCACACTAACACTCGCATACTGCCCACCACTGCCCACGTTAATCCGGGCAGCATGTAAATTCTTACATTTTCTGAAAATGGCGCCTGCTTGCTTTGTTCCATTTTCACTGTGTGAATCATTCCCTGCAGGCCAGTGCACCTTGCATGGCTTGCACGTGCCTTTCCTCCCTCTGCCTTTTATGACCTTCTAGCTGCTGTGTTAAAGACAGGTCATTCAACCAATCAGAGTTGTATGAGGAGATCTGCCAGCCAATCTCTGGCCAGCAGCGCCTTTATAGTCTTAGCAGTGGGATTCATTTTCTGCTGGTTATAGCATAAGGTCAGTTCTGTTAGTGACTTGCAGTTCCTAGTGCTCTTGCCTTGTGATTATTGTTTTGCATCTCTGAGTGCCCCGTAGTCCTGCGTTGTTCTCAGCCCCTCTCTCTTCCAGTGTTCTCCGACTCTTCTTCCTTGTGTTCCCTCCTGCCGTAGCTTGCCCTTTCCCATCCAGTGAGTGTGCACTATCTCTGTGAGTGCGTGAGAGAGTGTCCCTGTACATCATGTCAGTCTCCTGTCCTTGGCTGTGTTCAGTGTAGTTTGTCAGAGCTAGTCCCTTCTAGCTCTTCCTAGTCCTGCTGTCACTCTCTCCTCGTCTCTTCTCCATTGCTTGCTCCTGCTTTGTTTCATCCTTTGTCTCCTGAGTGCCGTTTCTGGGGGCCGCAACCTGCTAGGTGTCCTGCAGCCTATCCCCACCATCAGGTGCTCTAGTGAAGACCAGGCCCTAGTTAGACGCCATGCCCTGGTTGTGTCACCCTTAACAACTATCACTCACACACTGCCCACCATACTGTCTCTCACACACTGCCCACCTAACTGTCACTCACACACTGCCCACCATACTGTCACTCACACACTGCCCACCTAATTGTCACTCACACACTGCCCACCATACTCACTCACACTGCCAGTACTATCACTCACACACTGCCCACCTAACTGTCACTCACACTTCCAATACTATCACTCAAACACTGCAATACTATCATTCACACACTGACCTCTCTGTTCTATCTTACCTTTAGATGACTTCTTTTCTCTTCTTCAATCTACCTTGTCTTCCCCGCTGCTCTTCTTTGTTCCTGTCCTATCTTCTTAATGCTGGGCGTGCCATTGCAGAGTAACCAGGGCGCCGATTGAAGCTCACAGTGCCCTAGTTCTATAGTGAGGCCATGGACCAGATGGGGACTTAAGGCATCCTTAAAACAGCTGATGGTGGTGCGGCCTGGGGGCCACATGGCACCCTGCCCCCGGCCCAGCTCGCCTCTGCATATCATAACCCTACTCGGTTAAGACGGACCTGATTCACACTTAAGAAGGCTTTAGGTTCTTAAATATACACAACTAGTAGCAAGGCGACTCCCCTGACAGTTTTCAGATTAACTGACTTACGAATGCCATAGGGCTACCTTATCTTTAGGTTCTTAGTTGTGTGCCTTCGTCTTAAGTTTTCCTGACACACTTCTTCCTTCTTAAGTCACTAGGAACCTAGAAAAATAGGTTCGTAATAGTGATTCAGGGCCATATGCAGAGCCCCGGGCGCATTGCAATTGTGGCCAGAGTTTTCAGAAAAGTACTACTGCGCATGCGCAGTAATTTTGTAACGTAATCTACGTTACTTCTTGCAACATAGATTGCGTATACACGGTCTTAAAGACCGCGGATACGCAATCTACGTTGCAAAAAGTTACGTAGATAGCGTAACGAAATTACTGCGCATTGCATATTCGGCTGGAGGTCTGAATACGGCCCAACATCCTCACTGCATCCTACATCTATGCAGAGGTGCAGCACGGGAGAAGGCGTAAGATGTGGTAATCAGTAGGTAGGTCAGACAGCGGTGGTTAGCAGAACAGAGAGGGTGGGAAGGGATGTTGATGAGGGAAGAGAGGTAGAGAGCAGTGGATGAGGAGATAGCCTTAAAGATGAGGGTAAGGAGTTGAATAGAGGTTTGAAGCGGACAGGAAGCCAGTGGAGGGTTTGACATAAAAGAGAGACAGAGGTAGAGCGGCATGAAAGGAAGATGAGTCTCGAAGCAGCATTGAGTATGGATTGAAGGGGGGGAAGGATGGGTGAGCGAGAGACCAACGAGGAGAATGTTACAGTAGTCGAGGTGTGATATGACTAGAGATGAGGATTTTGGTAGCTTCATTGGTGAGGAAGGGATGGATGCGTGCAATGTTGCATAGGTGGAAACAGCAAGAATGAGAGAGGACACGGATGTGTGGTATAAAGGAAAGTGAGGTGTCAAGAATGACACCTAGGCAGTGGGCTTGAGGGGATAAGAAGACAGAGGTATCACCAATGGTTATGATGAAGGAGCGACGGGGGAGGAAAAACAATAATTTCCTTCAAGGATGAAACCTAGGAAGCGAACTTGGGAGGAGAAGGAGACAGAGGTGTCACCAATGGTTATGGTGACAGGAGGAGGAGATCCTATAGGGAGGAAAAACTATTATTTCCATTTTGTCCATGTTCAGCTTGAGGAAGCGTTTGGCCATTTATGTGGATAGGGATGCAAGGCACTCAGAAAGACAGAAGAGAGGGGTTGAGGTCAGGGGAGGAGAGGTAAATTTGGGTGTCATCAGTGTAGAAATGGTTGTTGAAACCAAAGGTCCTCCCAAGTTCGCTGCCTAGGTTTCATCCTTGACTCTTCACTCTCCTTCACACCTTACATCAGTGCTCTCACTCAATCTTGCTGCTTCCAAAATTGCACACATCTGACTTCCCCTTCCTTATTACTGATGCCACCAAAACCCTTATCCACTCCTTATTATGCCTTGACTACTGTTACCTCCTCTTCATTGGTCTCTCACTCACCCATCTCGCCCCCCTTCAATCCATACTCAAAGGCTCATCTTCCTTTCACACCGCTCTACCTCGGACAATCCTTTATGTCAAACCCTCCACTGGCTTTCTGTCCACCTCAGGCCTCTTTAAACTCCTTACTCTCACCTTCAAGGCCATCTCATCATCCACTGCTCCCTACCTCTCCTCCTTCATCTCCATGCACACCCCTTCCTGTCCTCTGCATTCTGCTAATCACCGCTTTCTGACCTCCCAACTGATCACCACATCTCAAGCCCATGTCCATGACTTCTCCCGTGCTGTACCTCTGCACTAGAGTAACCTCCCTTCCTCAGTCAGGTTCTCCTCCACATTGCAGGTCTTCAAGCGCTCACTCAAAATGCACCTGCTCAGGCTAGCCTACCCTCCGCCACTTAATATGCTCACTACCTACTTATATCCCCTCTTCATCCTCTCCTCCAGTGCTCATATCAGCAGCCCACTCCACCCCTTCCTATTGTCTCCTGTTAGTCCATCCCTCCCACTTGTTAGCTTACTTGAGCAGAGCCCTCCAAACTAGTGTTGTTCCCTCCTCCACCACTCCTCTTTCNNNNCCCCCCCACCCCTCCTTCATTTTCCCATTGATAGCCCCCCTCTGCTACCCTTTACACCATGGGTGGCCAAGCTCGGGCCTCATGAGCTACCAACGGTCCATGTCTTCCAGGTCTCCTTGTTGGAGCACAGGTGTGTTCATTACTGACTGATACATTCTCAAAGCTCTACAGGTGATAGTAATTATCTTGTTTACACCATTCCCTCCTGGTGATCCCCTCCCTTATTTTCTCTACCTCTCATAGCATTTCTATCACCCACTCCTTGATCTGTTCTAGTTTTTTACCTCAATTTTTACCTTGTCATCTGTGCTTGCTTTACTTTATTTTACTTTTATGTTAGATTTTATATTCAAATTGTACTTTATATTATACTATGCTGTCTATTCCTGCCCTGTATGTCTGTGCTGTATTTTGTTTTATTTTGTACAGTGTTGCAGACATCTTGTGGCGCCTTATAGATAAACCATAATAATAATAATAATAATAATAATAGGGTTATTAGTTTATGCAATGGTAGTAAAGTTGATAGATACAATTTGGATGTCCCATTGATGTCTTTTGTGCTCATAGGGGTCTTGTGTTCTCTCACACTACTCTTATGGATGGTTGCTAAAGTGGTAGTGTGACAATCCTTCCCTTCCTCGATGTAAATTTAGGGATATTATATCCCTTGAGTCCCATACTTTTCAGTGATTTTTCTTTACTTCTTAAACATAAACATTTTAAAATATTCTTATCTTTCATAACACCAATGGTTGGATCTTTTTTATACACAGTTCCCTAGCCTAGCTCCTGTTTTTTATTCTGCCTACTAAACACAAGATTTATCAGAGCATGTGTGTTAAGACTAAATATTGAGGAACAGGTTTCAATCCTGAGTAGATACTAATGTAATTATTGATAGAAATTATGTGTATCTAGGTAAAAAGAAGTTTTGGGTAAAAGTGGCTATATATTTTAAAGTAGAATTATGTTTTTCTAACTTTTACATTCTCTCTATTTTATTTTAATAATTACTTTCATTTATTTAGACACAAACAGTTCAATGAAAAGTAATAAGAGGACTGTATCCAGACTTATGGAAATTATCTGTTTTTCGCTCTTTGTTAGTGGAAATTGTCTGAATTTCAGGACCGTACATGCAAGTGCAGAAGACCTCCTGTACTGATCCGAATCCTCGGGATCCAAACATCTTTCCACCAATATGGCGGAACAGGACAGGAAGTATATGTGAGGCTTCCCAAGGTAAGTGGTAGCTATTTAAATTATACAATAAGGACATGCTTAGGCATTAGCAAGATTCTAAGCCAGCCCCATTTTACCATTTTACATGGAGATGGCGCAGAAATTTAAGGCAGGGCCTTACTATCGTAAGCATATGTATGTGCTTGGGGAGAGGCCTTCTCTCATAATAGTCAGGATACCGTGGTGCTGCAAACACAGCAGAAGCAGAAGTCTGGATCTGGTCCAGAATGATAAAAATCATTCATAGTGGTTGTGGGTTGATGGTCAGAATGGCCCTTTTTCCAAAGGGCCGTTTTCTCCCAGCCAGTTTCGAATTGGCTCTAAAATTGAATTTGGAAAATAATGAATGGGTAAGTTGCCAAAAAATTAATTCAACATACTTACCCATTAGGTAATAAAATGTAAGTGATGCTATTTTCAAATACAGAGAGACAAAAGTTAGCTTTCAGCTGTCTGTATTTTGGAAATAGCATTTTCTTTATGGAGACCGCATGCCATTCAAAGTGTAAACGATATTGGGCTCATTTTACAGCAATTATGGGCGTTATTATATGGATGATGGCCTTATTATAGGAATTCCAGTTGTCTCCTTATATACTTTCCTTTTCCTCCCCCCTAATAACTGTTATTAGTTATATATGTGGAGACCGCTAGAATATAGGTGTATATTCTCAATAAATAAAATAATTAACTATACAAAATATATTAAATAGTAAAAAAAAGTATAAAACATACCGAAAAAAAAAATTCCCCAAACTTACATGCACACAAATTTATACATATTTTACGAGTCTTAGTAAATCCTGCGATCGGAATTGCCAGGGTCGCAGCAAGGATTCTGGCTAAGGTAAGTATTGTTTTACATTTTTTGTAAATAGAGGCCCCTCTTAGCTTAGGGAGGAAGCAGAGGGGGGTATGCGGTCACACATACTATGGAGTAGAAGAGGAAAAGATTATTTAAGTTGCTATTACAGGAAGTTAGTGGGGACAGGAGGACAAAAATTGAGGAGGGATGAGAAGGTAACAAGGAGGAGCAGAAGGCTAAATAATTATCTCTGCAGTTGGTAATGGTGAACACACCTTTTATATAGGTGGTAATTTAACTTCTATTTAATGCATGCCCAGTGCTAGGTTGTTTGGCTCCCCCCCGGCGAACTTTAAACTTTAACACCATTTACCATCCTAGATTATAGTAAGCATCATAAAATTCAATCTTGTAACCACAAGAAAAGAAAAGCAAATCATTGTCCCTATACAAAACAGACAGAGTTCTAGTCTCTGCTATACAATTGCCACTTCATCTTAAAATCCGCCGTACATTACGCATTGGAACTCTGAATGTACAAAACGTTTTCTGCACTGATCTCTGTACGCGTTAAACTCCCTGACGAATGGAAGTGCCTAACCCTGCTCATTGGGTACAATTTTTCCCCCCCTATGGACAAGTTAATGTAGGATTATGGAAAAGTTAAGGTAGGATTATGGAAAAGTTAAGGTAGGATTATGGTAAATCAGCTAAAACCTGTCCGTAAGAGGGGAGCCTCGTGGGAGTGCATTAGCCTCTTTTTGCAGAAATCTCTTTTAAGTCTGGATCAGGCCCAACGTAATTTGTTATAGGTATGCAGTAAAATGTATTTGGTTCCATTTCAGTGCTGCATAATTTTCCAATTTAAAATGGAGAGGTACTAATTATCTAGGCCCAGGCATGCTTGCTGCCCTGGCATAGGCATCACTAGAGGGGTGCAGACTGGCTTAAAGCAGCAGCTGCACTGATTAACTTAATTAAGAGCTGCTGAACAGGACAGACTCAGGGACTGGGACACCAACAAAGCCAATGTAAGTCAATTAAAGGATCAATAAGGAATGACCAGGGACTGGAGAGAAAGGACTGCCAGAAACATACAAGAAAGTAAGGATGGCTGGGACATGCAAGGGGGTAAAAGGATGGCTGGAATATGCAAGGGAGGTAGTGACATTAAAGGTAAAAGCACTAACTATTATTTAAGACATTCATTACTTACTGTCCTGAATTCTGGGAGATATGTCACGCTCAGGAGAGTGGGCGCTGCACATTTCTGCCACTGGTATAGGCAGTAATACAAGTTGTTTTTCTGTAGATGGCCTAGTGCTTTAAACCTTTCAACCTGCTTGGCATTACACCCAAGAAGGCACAGCCCACACCCCTATGATGTTCGAAAACACCCATACATGTAGCATGCAATAATCTGAATTATTCAAAAATGGGGGGGACACAAGAAGTTGCTGTAGTGGGGCCCAAAATTTCGGCTGGCATAGGCACCCCTTTTCTTCCTGGCCCTGTAGCAGCTGCACTTTCTGCATAACAGTGCTTATGCCAATTTTTTTGCTAATATTTTACAAATTATACTGATTTATGTGAATAAAAAAAAAAAATAATGATGGGGATACTGGGATTGGCTGGAGAAGCATGATGAGGATACTGGGAAGGCTGAAGGCACATGATGGGGATACTGATATCAATGGAGAGACATTGGGCCAGATCCAGAGCTACGCTGGCCGTCTGGCCCTAAGTACGGCCAGCGTAGCTCTGGTGCACTCCCCCTGTCCCAGTGTAGTTAGACACAGTTACGCCGGCTGAAGGCTACCCTAACTTCAGCCGGCATAACTGTATGTAACCACGCTCACACAGGAGCGTAACCTCCCTAACCCGCCCCCCCCC
>WWET01000793.1:124714-142842 GCA_011038615.1 Limnodynastes dumerilii | reverse complement strand
TAAGTCAAGTCCTTTCTTGGTTCTTGGTTATATTAGGTCTCCCCAGCGCGGCTATTTTTGTAATTATTGTTCCTATTTGTTAGTGTTTCTACTGGGTGCTATTGTAACTCCCAAAGTTCACATATATAATTTATTTAACAGTTGCGTAACCGCTTATAAGTCCTTTCTTGGTTCTTGGTTATATTAGGTCTCCCCAGCGCGGCTATTTTTGTAATTATTGTTCCTATTTGTTAGTGTTTCTACTGGGTGCTATTGTAACTCCCAAAGTTCACATATATAATTTATTTGGAAAAACAGTTGCGACAGGGACTTAGTGTTTTGTAACAAATTTGTTCAACATGAATAAGGATGATAATAATGAGACATGGTTTTATTTACATGTTTATATTTACTTCTTAGGGACCATTCCTTTGCTGCATGTATATACAAATGCATACAGGTCTAATTTTAACACTGATGCTGCATGAACAACATTTTCAATTTCTTTTCTATTTCTTAATCAGGGTACACATGTATATATGTATGGGATGCCATGGTTCTTACAATTTCACTGACTATTGCAAGTTCTGAAGAGCATGTCGTTTCTCATGTACACACTATACCAATTTCCCATCATCTCCTCACCATCTGCTGAAACAATCAGGACTCCATACGCACTGTACACATATCTGCCTATGCTGCACATAATTCTGCCAGCAAAGGGAGACAGATGGCTGTAGCATTACCTGCGTACACACTTCCCACATTTGTCCGACATCATACCATTGGGAATCGTGATTTTTAGGACATTTGTAAAACCAAATAATAAATTGCATCATTGTAATTATAATCGCTGGAGTGTACATACTTTTGTTATATCACAAATAGATGGTTGCATATGTGTAAAGGAACATATGAATTATAACATATAATGATAGTATATAGCCTGTACCAAGAACATGTAAAGTAACTAATTTACATGAACCATTGAGCTTAGTTTAACCCTTCTTTTGCTGAAAAAACACTCTGAGCCACACTATATTTAACTAGAGGCTCTGTGTATCAGGTTCCTGTGACCTTTTGGGCTATTCAGATGTCATCCCTGCCTAACCATTTTCTAGGTGTCAGTGCATGTTGTGATCTGGGATCTTCCATATGTATTCAGTTATAAGAAATGGTGAAAAGTAAGGTAGAAACTACCTTTGTTAAGTTATTTAACATCATTAAAGGTGTTTATTTGTCTCTCATGTGTATCTTCAGATAAACTTTTTGGGAAGCGCCTTCTGCAAGCTGGTAGATATATCACCTCCCACAAGTCCTGGATGAGGACAGTGCCCACCGAAAATTGTGATGTGGTCATGACATTCTCAGGTAACTTTAACACCTTTTAAAACAAGTTCCCCATTGTGCCAGCTTAAAGACAACGGACCATATTCACAGATCCGTTTTCACGTGGAGTTGTGTGTGTATTTTTAGGTACAGTGTAACTGCGCATGCGTAGTAACTTTATTTACGTAAGTTATGTAAAATATACGCATGTAAGTGCTTTAGGCACGGACATGTGAATCGCACTTGGGGACATACGAACGGATGGGCGGGTTAGAAATACGTACTTGGAAATTTACATGTAAGTGGATGGGGGGAGGCATTTAAATGAACGCTTGAGGGAATCGCAGGCACAGAAGACATATACACACGTAAGTATACAGATAAGGGTGGTGTATGGAGGTGTAAGTTTACGATTGCACGGCCGGGAGAGGGGAGTGTCATGGGTGTTGTGTTGCTACATGCGTGCGTATAATTGCGTACTTTTAAAAAACAGATCTGTGAATATGGCCCAACATTTCTTATGCTCGTTTTCCTGAGTTTGTTCTTCCAGTTACCTTGTATTCTCTTAACAGACACTACTGATGACCACACCTTGCTCTGGCTGCTGAATCACGTGCGACTAGGGATCCCTGAATTAATAATGCAGATCCGCCATCATCGACATACACGAATCTATGCCTTTTTTGTCACAGCTACATATGAGAAGTATGCTTCTTGGAAAATGCCATAGCAAACACAAATGTGTTTCGAAAGCTGCTTTAATTGGTGCAAAGTTAACGATCCATTTATTTTCTATATATATGACCTGTATTTCTGTCTCACAACTGTTTGTCTATCCTTCATGAGCCTGGTGTATCTGCTAAACGTTAGATGATCAGATAATAAGTTAAGTGGCATGCACACGTCTGGACTTAAACATTTAACCAGGTGTCCTATACCTTAACATGTTTACATTTGCAGCCTATGTTAGCCATATTTTAGGTATCCCTGAATATTCACTAGGGTTAATTACTAAATTAACAACCTGATTATTGGCTTTCGAAAAACACTGGGCCGGATCCAGAACTATGGCCGTCTTCCACAGACAGCCGTAATTTGATGATAGATAGCTACTGCGCATGCGTAGTAACTATTGTACGTAATCTACGTATCGTTTTGTTACATAGATTGCGTATATGCTGTCTTTAAGACCGATACGTAGATTACGTACAATAGTTACTACGCAGGCACAGTAGCTATCTATTTTAAAATTACGTCCGTCTGTGGAAGACGGCCGTAGTTCTGGATCCGGCCCACTTTTATTAATCTGCTATATTTCACCACTATAGTAGGACCTCTGCCTATATAAACAGTACGGTCCTTCACTTACTAACAAGGTATTAGCGAAAGAGAGACACAGGCACAATATAAAACTCCTGAATTGGTGTGTATGTAAAACATGGCCACTCTGCTTCGCTAACTATAATGTGGTTTCTCTTATTTTTAAAGTAAAATTAAGTTTAGTAATGACATGAATTATTGTATTGGCATGGATGTAGTAATACAAAGCTGTATAACTTGGCTTTATTGTCTGTAGAAATACTATTGAGTCAGTCTTGTTTGGAAGAAGGGGGACACTTCCAGTTTTCTTTTCACTTTGAGTGCTGAATGAGTCTGAGTCTTTCCTAGCATGTCACTGAGAAAAGGCTTTAGAGTGTTATGTATCCTATTGATGTAGAGGCAGATCACCACTTGCCTGGTTATTAAAATGGACAAGTAACATGCCAAAAGTTGATCTACAGAAACTCATAACACTAGTTCTGGTAAACTTTGAAATAGGGTTTTTTGTTTATACCAAATCTCCCATGTCCGAATATAAGTCAGTATCTTATTTATAAAGTAATATCAGAATATGAAGTGATACTTATTTGCCTAGATCTGTTTAGTTGTATTGCCCTGTCTTGTCTGTAGTCTTGCAGAACGGGTTACCTTTCGTAAATGGCATTAGGATATTGGGGGGGTCATAAAAGCCAGAGCTCATAGTTTGCTCATAGTAGACTTGTCTCTTTTCCCAGAGGTGAGGGCTGTTTTTTGGCTTTAAATTAATCTAAGTTTTTGATATTTCTGATAGTATATCGGTGTTAGTAGTGGATTGTCAGAATAAGTCTTGGTGGTGGCAGCTTATTTGTAAGAAGTCATATTTGAGATGGACAAGGGGCATTAGTCCGTATATAACCAACCAGATGGTTGTTTTGATTAGCCCTTTGTTTCACATATAAGTCACAAAGGCTTTAGGTGAAGTCTGGGTCATGCAAACCCACATTTCTTTTCCCTAATACCATGTCACTGCAGATTTTTTGGTAATTTTATTATTTTTTGTTACCTATCACATTGCCTTCTAGAGTATATATTTTCTCCATCACCATCCATAATCCCAGTGCAATAAGTACATTTAACGGATATTTTTACTATATTTTTATAGAACTGTTTTTTTTTGTTGTCTGTAGTCTGTGGAAAATGTCTTAATTGTAACATGATCTACTCACAGATTATCAGTCCATGACTAAGGCTGTTTATAGTGATTCGGATTAACCTTCATTTTTCTACTCTTGTTTTAGTTTGCTCCGCGGTGCGGAGGAGATTGGTCTTCGTAAACCAGTGAAAGCGGAATTTGGGGGTGGTACACGTGTATTCTCTTGTGAAGAGGACTATATTTATCAGAACATTGAAAATGAGCTAAACTTTTTCACATCTCAGGTAAGACCTTTCCACCAAGAGTACAAAGTTTGGATGTGAAAGGGAAAGGGCTACAGAAAGGTTGTATTGTTGAAGACACCCTATGAATAGTTTTGTGTGTTGTGTTTGTATGTTACTTTTTGCTGCATTGGCCACATTGGGCTGGATCCAGACTTAAGTAAGTGCTTGAAATTAGTTACTCCTGGGCTAAACCATGTTGATTGCAGGGGAGTCATATTTCATCTGTTGCAAACAGTATTAGAGTTGAGAGGTGATGTTTCCTATCCCAAGTCTAAATAACAGTGTGATAGTAAAGCTGGTGAGTATCTGTGTGCAGTAAGCAATTCAAAAATACAGATGAAACTCGAAAAATTTGAATATCATGCAAAAGTGCATTTATTTCAGTAATTCAGCTTAAAAGGTGAAACTAATATATTATATAGACTCATTACATGCAAAGTGAGATATTTCAAGCCTTTATTTGTATTAATTTTGAAGATTATGGCTTACAGCTTATGAAAACCCCAAAATCTAAATCTCACAAAATTAGAATAACGTGAAAAGGTTCAATATTGTTGGCTCAAAGTGTCACACTCTAATCAGCAAATTATTCCAAAACACCTGCAAAGGGTTCCTGAGCCTTTAAATGGTCTCTCAGTCTGGATCAGTAGAATTCACAATCATGGGGAAGACTGCTGACCTGACAGTTGTGCAGAAAACCATCACTGACACTCTCCACAAGGAGGGAAAGCCTCAAAAGGAAATTGCAAAAGAAGTTGGATGTTCTCAAAGTGCTGTATCAAAGCACATTAATAGAAAGCTAAGTGGAAGGGCAAAGTGAGGAAGAAAAAGGTACACAAGCAGCAGGGATGACCACAGCCTGGAGAGGATTGTCAGGAAAAGGCCATTCCAAAGGGTGGGGGAGCTGCACACACACAGACGGATCCTGGGCTTCAAATGTCGTATTCCTCTTGTCAAGCCGTTCCTGAACAACAAGCAACATCAGAAGCGTCTTATCTGGGCTAAAAAAAGAAAGAACTGGTCTGTTGCTCAGTGGTCCAAAGTCCTCTTTTCTGATGAGAGCAAATTTTGGAGAGGCACACAATCCAAGATGCTTGAAGTTCAGTGTGAAGTTTCCACAGTCTGTGTTGATTTGGTGAGCCATGTCATCTGCTGGTGTTGGTCCACTGTGCCTTATTAAGTTCGGAGTCAACGCAGCCGTCTACCAGGACATTTTAGAGCACTTCCTTCATGCAGACAAGCTTTATGGAGATGGTGACTTCATTTTCCAGCAGGGCTTGGCACCTGCACACACTGCCAAAGGAACCAAAACCTGGTTCAATGACCATGGGATTACTGTGCTGGATTGGACAGCAAACTCGCCAGGACTGGATTGGACAGCAAACTCGCCAGGACTGAACCCCATAGAGAATCTATGGGGCATTGCCAAGAGAAAGATGAGAGACATCAAACCGCAGAAGAGCTGAAGGCCGCTATTGAAGCAAACTGGTCTTCAATAACACCTCACAGTGCCACAGGCTGATAGCATCCATGCCACGCCGCATTGAGGCAGTAATTCGTGCAAAATAGTCCCAAACCAAGTACTGAGTACATATTAATGATTATACTTTTCGGAGGGCTGACATTTCTGTATTTAAAAACCTCTTTTTATTGATTTCATGTAATATTCTAATTTTGTGAGATTTTGATTTTGGGGTTTTCATAAGCTGTAAGCCATAATCAACAAAATTAAAACAAATAAAGGCTTGAAATCTATAAAGGCTTGAGTCTATATAATATATTAGTCTCCCCTTTTAAGCTGAATTACTGAAATAAATGAACTTTTGCAAGATATTTTAATTTTTTGAGTTTCACCTGTATATCCCTGCATGCAAAGAATACAATTAACTTGACCCCCTCCCCCCCAATCAACATGGTTTAGCCCAGGAATAACTAATTTCAAGCACTTACTTAAGTCTGGATCCAGCCCATTGTATTTAAAAAATATGTACAGTTTGAATTTTTTATAAGAAAAACTGTGGTTGTAAAGGGCTGCTGTGCTGTACACATGCATAGTTCTCCCCGCTTTTTAGCCAGGTGCGTCATCGGGGTATTTTAGCTTACCACCTGCCAGACCAGACCAAAATGTTGCTTCAGCTTTCAGTCTTGGCTATCTTCTGATCGGCTGTAAAGGCTTATCGGTACTGCTGCACCATTGGCTTGCAGAAGCAGCAGAAAGTCTGTACAGCCCATCGGAGGACAACCACTGACTGTTGGGACTCGTACAGTACCTGCAGCTACCTTCAGTGTGACGTTGGAATGACCGAAAGTCACGTCAGCGTCATCCACACACACAGGCGTAAAACAATTATATGAGAGGTTTTAAAGACATAGGTTGGGGATTGGATGTTTGGAGACACACAAGGCAGGGGGAAATTTGATAACTGGAGACACAAAGGGGAGGATACATTATGGCAGGAGACATAAGAGGAGGAGACTTGGGGCCAAATTTACTAAGCTTTGGGAATAATAATGTGTACATTTTCTAGTATGTAATAAGAATGTGAGAGATTAAATCTGATTGGTTGCTATGGGCAACATCTCCACTTTAAAATACTTGAAATACTGGATAACAGTAAGCACTCACAAGGCTGCGCTTCTTTTGTATTGTGGTTACAAATTTGTTTTCTGTATATTATGACACTCACATTACTGCATGGTGCTTACAAGCATGTTCAATTTATGGTATAGTGGCCCCAAGGATGCAATTTGCGTTGTATGGCATTCTCTAGGATTTGATCTGTATGGGATAGCGATTACTAAAATAATGTCTGTATGGTATGGTCCTAAGATATATTCTGTATTTTTTGCCTCTAAGATGGGTACTGTATTTGTCTTCCTTTATTGTGGTTGCAAGATTATCTTTATCTGTATTTTATAACACTCGCATGGATATAGAATGCTTACTGGTGTTAAATGTTAAACTGTTAAAACAGAAGGGCACACATTTATAGTTTGCAGGGGAGTGTTAAGCACCCTAGCACCGGCCCTGGTTCGTTGTTTTCACCAGCAGATCGCAAACAACAGAACAAAATACTTACAAGACAGGCAGATTGTGATTCCTCAGGAGTTTAGCTCCCAGTAGGACAGCACCAGCGAGGAGCTCAGCAGTGGGAATGGATGTTTTTCTCCCATCAAGTATTATTATTGTAAAATATCTGACTGCCCCCACCCATGCATGGATATATTTTTGAATTGCATACTGCACACAGATACTGACCAGCTTTACTATCACACTGTTATTTAGACTTGGGATAGTAAAGATCACCTCTCAACTCTAATACTGTTTGCAACAGATGAAATATGACTCCCCTGCAATCACCATGGTTTAGCCCAGGAGTAACTCATTTCAAGCACTTACTTAAGTCTGGATCCAGCCCATTATAACTATATTAATCAAAACAAACTTCTCCATTAAATTCAAACACCTCCTCTTTTAACATACATCCATTTGTTAAATATTTACCTTGGGTACACTCTGACATTGCCACACGCTCTATTCGGGTGTTGTTCCTGCAGGCTGTAACTTCCATTTGGCACTGATTCTGATAAATGACACCATCCGATCCACACATGGGTAACACAGTCTCGGTAACACATACAGCGTTCTATTGCAGTGTTCTATATAACTCCCCTGCAATGAACATGGTTTAGCCCAGGAGTAACTTTTCTCTCTAAATTTAAAGCTCCTTCTTATGTCTGGATCCAGCCCATTGTTGGCCAAATTTTCTGGGCAGAACACAGACACGCCTTCCAATATTACATTGCACTTAATTGCACAATTATCTTGCCTCTTTCACACCAATAATCAGCATTTTTGCTCGGCCCTGTCCGCCCTGCATGCGCCCTCCAGATGTTACACTAGGGTTATGATAATAACAATACCGTAGAAAGATTTGTGCCTAGGAAATGGGCTGTGCTTCCCCCGGTAAAGTGGGTGGGGGAAGCATGCGAGGGGGCTCCCACACTTGTGCAGATCAGCGGTTGTATGGACTGCTGATCCTCACAACCGTTTAAAGGCAGGCATATGGCGGCGTAAGCTGCTATAAGGCCCACACCAGAGAAGGGAGTGACAGGGAGTGTGCACTCCCCTCTCTCTCTTGGGCGGACAGACCACTCACACTTACGGAAAGCACGTGGTAGTCTGTTTCCTTTGAATATGTATTATTGACAAAACAAATGGAGTGTATAAATTAACATAAATATTTTTGCCATTTCTGAGTGGGTTTAGTGAAGTGTTACGGAATATGTAAAGGAGCATTGTTGTGAGCTCAGAGTTTAGAAAGGATACTATGTTTTACTACACTGAAATCAGATATTTAGTTCTGTTTGCTGTCTTCACAAACCTATTAATATATACTATATCAGTTTGTAAGTAAAATTAGTCCAGCTTTCCTTGCGTTTATGAAACTATTGCTCACAATATGCTCTTAAACATACTTTTTGCACAGTTACCCATAAGAAACATTATCAATGTCTGACTTGGTTCTTCTGTATACATAAGTGTTCTTGACAAATGTTTGTTACCATATTATTTTTAATATATTACTGCTCTTTTTCATACCCTTTTTTTACATCTATTTTCCAGGAACGTCAGAGTATTATCAGGTACTGGATGGAGAATCTCCGAGCTAAGCAAGGAGAATCTTTGCACAACATCCACTTCCTGGAGGGACAGCCAATCAGTAAGTGAGCCCAGGCACTCAAAGTTATTGTACATTTACGGCTATGTTTTGGTTTTATTGTTTTGTTTTGGAATAATAACATTTTACATTTGGGAGTAAATAAGTTAAAACTAAACAAATAAATTAAACTGTATGTATGCTATGCTTGCCAGATATGCTGTGTTACACCATAATTATTTACTCTCCTTTTAACAAAGCCAAACTGCATCTTCACTCTGTAGGAGATAAAATAACCAAGCTCGCTGTTGGCTTTTTATAACCAGTCAGGGTTCTTGAGATATCTGATCACTGTAGCAAGCATGAGCAGTACAGTATATTTCATTTTAACTTCACCCGGTTGTTTTTGTTAAAGTTTTTTTTTTTATATAGGTCCTATGCACACACGCTAATTATTTTATGCTTTAAGTGTTGTATATTTTACTTTGAATATTAGAGAATTTCTAACTAGCACAAAATAAAATATTTTACATAAAAACAGAGTATAGGTGCCATAATGTTTATTTTTTTAAAATAGAAACCTAAGTTTTCCGTAACCACATAGTAACTTGTGATCTAGCAACCTAAAATTGTCCAGAAATTTGGAGCTTGTTGTCACCTTGGCTAGTTTCTATAGGTTTAGCTAAATACAGTATATCTGATCTGTTCCATTGTATGAGTAGTGTCCTCCTGCCTTGTGTTCTTTCTTGTCTTATTTATTTATTTTATTTCTGCTCACTTTATCCTGTACATCTGTACTTCTTTGTGCATCTCATCAATATACGCAACATGGTAGTCCCAGAACTTGTAGCCCGTGGAGTCATCCAGCAGGTGTTTCCTGTTCATGAGCAGAGAATACTGAGCCGTCTGATGAAGTCCTGGGTCCAGGCAGTGTGTGAGAGGCAGCCACTAGGTAATAAAGCACCTTGCCATTTTTATAGTGGGCAAATGTCTTCTTCTGTACAAATTGTGATGTTATTATATGAGAAGCTGAAATTACATGGATATGCAAGAGCATTGAAGATGAGCCAAACACCTTAAAGCAGTGGTTTCCAAACTGCGCGCCGCGGCTCCCTGGGGTGCCGCGACGCTCTCACCGGGGTGCCTCGGAATATTTCTAATTCCTATTGTATTCTATTCTATTTTTGTCTTAAGGGTGCCTTGAAAAAATATATGGAGACCCTAAGGGTGCCTCAAACTGAGAAAGTTTGGGAACCACTGCCTTAAAGTGAAAAAAGATCTCTGTAAAAATTAGAACAAAATGGTAATTAAAAGACATTTGTTAGCGATGTCCTATCTGTGACCCCGCTGTTAAAGATACAGCTTATTAAGGGTTGATCAAGAGTTTGGAGAGCCAGTGAAAATTAGAACCAATGAGCAACTGCAAAAAAAGGAGCAAATCTCCACCTTAGAAAAGCCAGTTTGAACCTGCAGGGGGAATTATGCCTAAAAAGAGCTAACAGAATGAGCATGCAAATGCAAATTAATCCTCCCCACCCCCCCTCATATTGAGATATGGGTTTGTCCAGGTTCAGATTTGCTTCTTTTTTTTTTTTCTTGTGTGAAGTTTCTCTTAACTCTGGATCAGCCCCCAAATCTGCACTTTGGTATAAAGTAAAATGTGTTGATGAGATTAAAGAAGAGCTGTGATGTTTCCTAGCTCTAACTTGTGTAAAAACAATAAAGCTGTTCAGTGTTTGTGTATTATAAGCAAAATCAAAGTATCTTCCTTGCATGCAAAATATAAAATGAACCCCGTAAATTGCCATAAGGTTGCTTTTTTGCTGTTGCTGTTAAGTTTTCCTTGCTATCAGACTGAAAAACCTTGACTGAACAAATATTCCAAGCACTCAAAGAGATGACTTATTTCTTGTATCTGTTCAGTATTTCTTTAACCTCCATTATACAAAGAAACAGTTGTTGAGAAGAAGAAACAACACTTATTTATTTACAATGCAAAATCATAATACTGTGCTTTGTAAAAGCCTTCGTTTGGAAAGTGCTTAGCTACTAGTATGTGTCGAATGATAAAATAAAAACAAGCAAAAAAACCTATTCCTCAGACAAATAAAGCTTTGTGTACACCCACTGACTGAAATACTTGGCATTTTTATACATGGACACCAACGGTTTCATTACAAGACAGAATATTGTAAAAATATTAGCAAGGAACACATTTTTTTTTATTACTCACATATTTTCCGTCTGTTAGTATATTGTAGGGCAACAAAGATGCTCAGAATTTAAAAAGTTAATTTTGAAGACACCAGTTTGCAAACAGTAAATATACATACAGTGACAGACATGCTGACCGGAGTCTCTTAATAAAATAAAACTCATAACAATTACCTAAACAACCGATCAGCCAAAACCTTAAAATCACCTGCCTAGTATTATGTAGGCCCCCATTGTGCTACCAAAACAGCTCTGACGCATCAAGGCATGGACTCCACAAGACAGTTGCAGGTGTGAATGCCATTGCCATGAGTGTGTACTTAGTCTGCCACAATGTTTAGGTAGGTTGTACATGTCTATATTTTATACCAAAACATAGTGCATCCTGGTGCCATCCCTTTCCCAGGTAAACAACACAAATGCATCTAGCTGACCACATGATATAAAAGATAACATTTTTCATCGACCCAGTCACCTTCATCTTTATGGTCTTGTTATAACACTTGCATGCTCACTGTAACTGCTTTTGGATGTGAACAGAGTTAAGCATGGGTATGCTGACCAATCTGCAACTAGGTAGCAACACATACAACAAGCTGCCCGTGCACTGCCGCAACACCTTTCTTTCATAGCCAGTATAAACTTTTTAGCAATTTGAGCATTCAGCACCCATAAGCCTGTTGCCACTTCACAGGTTGTCCCTCCCTGGACCACTTTTGGTAAATACTAACCTTTGCATTCCAGAAACATCCAACCAGACCTACTATTTTGGAGAGGCTCTGACTCTGCCTTCTAGCCATCATAGTTTGGTCCTCATCACTCATATAATTATGCTTGCCTACTTTTCCTGCTTCCATTTTCGTCAAGAATAGACTGTTCAATTGATGCCTAATAGTTCCCACATCTTGGCAGGTGCCATTTGTATATTCATCTTGTACAATGTTATAGTGTTGGTAAATGTTATGTTTCTGAGATTTGTTCTTGTTCTACACAGATGAGATCTGTGAGTATTTTGGGGTGAAAGTTGCCATGTATTTCTCCTGGCTTGGCTTCTACACATCATCGCTTGTCTATCCAGCTGTCTTTGGCATCTTGCTCTGGTTCTTCACTGAATCTGACCAGGTAAACTGCTCTGTATATTATATATTCTTTATTTCAAACCAGTATTGATTGACCCTTTCATTATATAGATTAAGTTTTTTGATAATTGTATTGGGCATCATTTGTACTTAAAATGTTTTTACTCCTTTGGCCTGATTTAATTAAAAGTGAAGCCAGCGTTATTTTGGTTGCAATGCTAATTGCGCAAATTTGTATAGCAGATTTTTATATACACCCCATAGTGCGTATTAAAATCTGTGAATTTTGGCTACCATAATAGCCGGTTATAAGCGTAATTAGCATTGCAACCAAAATAATTCAGGCTTCGTGTTCAATTGAATCAGGCCTCTTTTGTATGACCAATTGTGAAATCAAATTTATAATTCTTTTGATATACTACACCTAGTGTGGCCTTTACCTTTCATGGCTATAGTTTGGTTGTATCATTGTAATTCTGCATATAGAATTATACATATAGCTTTTATTGGTTCATTGAGTATTTTGTATACTTCAATTTTGGGCCATAAAGGTTATATTATAGCTGATAGGATGCTTATGTGTAAGTTACACCTTAATCTAGACAGGTGTTTTAATTATTAAATTGGGTAATTCTATTGGAAAAAGACTGTATTCACAGTTAAAAAGGAGATAAGAATGAACAGATTTGCAATTATACGCATGGGAACTCCCTTGACACGCCCTCGTTTTTATTGTTTTAACTGTCTTAAGAAGGCCAATGACAGCCTTCTCTTCTTGTGTATGGGGCTGATTCAGAGTTGCATTTACACCTTTTTTTAGGTGCAAGTGTAGACCAGAGCAATACCATGTTGAACTGTAAGGGGAGGCAAATTGTGAGAGCAGAAATAGAAGTAAGATGTGACTTTTCTTATCTCAACTATATTAAATAGATCAAGCATAAAGCCATGCAGTATGCGAGTTTTTTGTGAAAAAGTAATGAATTTTACCTGCATGCAAAAGATTTAATATGACTGAGCCCCCCCCTTACTTTGCAAAATGGTTTAGCCGAGCTGTACACTTGCACCTGTTTTGCCCTTACTCCCAAACTTTGAATCGGCCCCTATGTCTCTTCTTAAGTTGTTAAAGTACGCACGTACTTGGCAAACCACATCCTATCGGCCCCATTTAAATGCCTTCCCCTACCCAGTTTCCTTCTTAACTTGGCGTGGCACGCCCCTTATTACTTATCTCATTACAAACTGCTCTGTAACTCGCTCTTAAGGGATCACCGTTCTTAAACCCTACATAGATTGTGTAAATAAGAGTACTACACATGCGCAGTTTAAATGTTCTTAAAAATACACACGCAAATAGCAGCAGCTTATTAATTGTGAATCAGGTCCGGTGTATTTAATTAACTTAAGAGGTTTGCAGAATAAAACTTAAAAATTAAACAAAATCGATTAGTGATATATTATAAAGGTAAATAATCCTATATATACAAGTTAATAAGTCAATTGCTAGCTTTTTCCTGTGCATTAATAACCATCAAATAAATAAGACATTATCCACTTTTGGGCAAACCCCTCTTAATACTGTCGTGTTAATCAGCTCCTTTAGTATCATCAATGCTTAGCTTAAAGCAGGGATTCTGATATTAGCTTGATAAATGACTAACCTTGAAGTGACATTGAAAATGAACCTAAAATGTAATAAGCCAAGGATGGTAATACAGCATTTGTTACAATTGGGTTAGATGTTTTTGTACAAAGAAGAAATTAACCTATCAATCGCTTTTTGTTTTAAATAATGTTTTCTGTTCTGCGTACCTTCCAAAGAGCTTGTAAGACAGTATTCAGCAGGTCTGTTTTTAATAAAATAAATGATCAGAATGGTGGAGTCAGTTGCACAGTTGGCTTGTAGTTTACACAAAATAATTATTTGGTCTAAAGCCAAACACACAGTCAAAAAAATTACTGTTTAAAGTTCAGTTTTTTTTTTGCTTCTGACTGCAACAATACACCAAGAACATTACCCTCTTATGATGAAATACAATCTGATGTTGGTAAATCGCCTTACTTGCCTGCTTTCAGGACTTTGGATTTGTTTAGTCAGATCTTACATTCTATGCATGCACACGCATCCTACTACCCCGATCGTAATGCAATCCGCTCTATCCAGACACACAATAAATTACACCTCATGCAGTTTCCGACGGAGCCGGGTTGCAATCTTAAGTAAATGTGACTTGGTATTGCAATGTACAGCATAGGCGTGCCAATGTAGTGCCCACCAATATAGAGTTCAGAACTACTACCATTTTATGAGAGCGTGAGTGGTAAAACTTAAGGTAGGGGTTGCACGGATGTATGGATACGGTAGGTCTGTCGCTAACGGATCAAGTTGAGTCTTATTTCCCCTTCAAGCAGGAAGAGCTGAGATATGTTGCTTTCACTTGACTAAGTGTAAGTGTTGACCACATGATCTGGCTGCCTGTGATGTTGGAGTCATAGCAGATTTGATTAACTTTCCAAGGTTATACTTAAGTATTACCATTATTTTTCTGTACTGGTTTAGACCTATCCGTTAAAGTGTTAGAGGGCATAATCCAAGTGGCCAATCTGAGAACTATATGTTTCTTTATTCTTGCAATACTGTGTTTACTTGAGTTATTTCATTTATATAGCATATACTACATATACATTATTTTCATATCTTTACAATTAAATGTATACATGGATTGTATTGCAATCTATAAGACCTAAGTATAATATAGGTATGAACACTATAAGCTATACACAGATATATGAAGAAGCTGAAAAATATTGATACAGAGCAGTACGACTTGCTCATTATTTGACGGTTTCGCCTAAAAATTGACAATTTCTTATATCACCAAAGTCATTTTATTTTTGTATCTTTTCTTAGACCAGTCGTGACATCTGCTGTGTAGTCTTTGCTCTCTTCAATGTAGTTTGGGCCACTTTGTTTCTAGAAGGATGGAAACGGAAGGGGGCAGAACTGGCCTACAAGTGGGGAACATTGGATACCCCAGCAGAGTTTATTGAAGAGCCACGGCCACAGTTCAGGGTAAGTAACATTTGTGTGGAACTGCTTGCTGTCTTTTAGATGTTTCATGGAATCTGTTTACTAGAAATTATTAGTATTAATTATTTATAAGTAGTCATTTTATTGTTTTTTGTTTTATGTTCTTTGTAATACAAATTATTTTTCTACAATTATTGATGTAGGGTATCAAAAGGATCAGTCCAGTGACCAACTGTGAAGAGTTTTATTACCCTCCGTGGAAGCGTCTTCTATTCCAGTCCTGTGTCAGTCTGCCCGTCTGCATGTCCTGTCTCTGCTTTGTCTTCTTAGTGATGCTTGCTTGCTTTGAGCTTCAGGTAAGTGAATAATAGTTTATGGCAATGTGATAAGCTCATATTCTAGACAAACTCTGATTGCCAGGTTAACCCTGCTGTTCTGTTCGGGTCTGTTTGACCCGAAACTAAATTTGTTTCGGTGTCAGTTCGTTATTTATGTAATTATGATTTCCATATGTAATTTTTTTTAGCAAATAGTTTTTATGATCTTTTTTTTTTTTAAAGTTATGAGTAGTTAGTACTAATGTACTGTTCGGGTCAATATGACCTGATGTAAATATTATACTAGTGAGTGACTAGTGAGTAAATGAACAGTAGCAAAAGAAATGGCCGCGCTTCTATCCAACAAATTAGATATGTGCAAGTGTATATATAAATATAGGGGTGCAGCCAAGGACCAAAGTGACCACAATGTAAATACAAGGAACAAGAGAGGTCCGGCGCTCCAAACATACATTAAATAACACTATGTGTCTGCACATAAATAAAAAGGAGGTTTAGTTCACAATATAGCTATATTGGTTTAAGCTCACCTGCCCAGCGTCAAGGCACCTCCTGTAGGTGAGTCCCTATCCATTTGCTATATGTGTACACAGGAGGTCTCTGTTAAGACACTACCTGCATTTGAATAGCCTGCAGCAGCCATGTTTGGGGAGTGGTCAGACTCCAAAATAAAACTAAACAGTAGCAAAAGAAATGGCCGCGTGAGTAAATGTTTAAAAACAAATTACTTCAACAATATAAATTCTGAAAATTAGGAATACAGGGCCAGATCCAGACCTATGTTCTTGTTACATTTGTTAGCGTAGCGTATTTACGCTATCATAAGTACATTGCAGTGCCCCTGGAACTCCCATCGGACAGATGTACTTTTGCTGATTTACGTCTACCAAACCCTACCTTAACTTTTCAAAGTGTAACCTCTCACGTACATATTGTCCTGACGGTTGTAACAAACAACCTAACCCAGCCCATACTGTACAATTTAAATGCCTCCCTCCGCCTCCATTGCGTAGTTGGAGCGTGAATACGGCTAGCGTATTTTTGGCACTCCCCTTCGTAAGTACTTACTGCTATAAACCAGACAAAAGGGAGGTGCAGTCGCACAGACTATATGTAAACAAAACTTTTTTATAAATGCTGAAATAACACAATGGGGTAGATCCAGAACTACGTGTGCCGTACGTTTATTCCCGAAGCGTATTTTCGTGTGCGTAAATTCGTTACACTCCCCTCGGCACATCCCTTGCACGGACGTATTTTGTCAAGATACACCGCCCAAACCCTACCTTAACTTTTTCATACGTAACAGAGTACATCCGCTAACGGACGTGCTGACTACGTGAACGTACGCAGCTTAGCACGTCCATACTGTACACTTTAAATACCAACCCCGCCTCCTTCACGTATTGCAGACGTATTTTAGACTAACGTAAATTTGGCACGCCCACACGTAAGTATTTACGTCAGACATACGTGAATCACCCATACGTTCAAAATTACGCTACGTGAATGTGCATATTTTCTATGGTGCGCATGCACAGTGCGTACGTAACTGCGAATTTACGTCTCCGCCACGCGTAAAATCGTGGGGAAGCGTAGTTCTGGATCAGGCCCAATGACTTTAATAGTACTTAAAAGTGATAAATATCAAACCAAAATAGACCCCTCTAATTCTCTTTCATATAGTATAGCAGGGGAGGGGTGCTACCCACAGTCCAAACATGTAATTCACAAAGCGCAAGAGAGGCAAGAAAGAGGGAGGGGGCTGACTATAGGTGCACACCCAGGCACACATTTCTGAAAGTAAAAAGTCAAAATATGGGTTGTAATAAAGATTTGTAATAATATCGACACATTTATTATGAAAATAAAATGTAACTTTTACTAGAATCATATTAAAACAATGTAATATGTTAAAAGGCGAAATATTAGACAAAAAGTGCTTAACTGCAAGTGTTACTATATAATGAGGGCTTAGATCATACAAAGGCTGGGATGGTAATGGAGATCTATTTTCTTTTATTTTGATAATTGATGTGTCGATATTATTACAAATCTTTATCACAACCCATATTTTGGCTTTGTACTTTCAGAAATTTGTGCCTGGGTGTGCACCCATAATCAGCCCCCCTCTCTTTCTTGCCTCCCTTGTGCTTGGTAGTTACTAGCGTAACTTCGCTGTTGTACTTAGGTCTGGATCTATCCCACAGTGTCAGTTCATTGGTTTACATTTGGATTATGTCATCTTTTCACCTTTGCACACATTTATTCACAAGTCTCAGCAAGTCCGCATGTTGAGTCAGATATTCATGCTGAACTTTAAGTATATGGAAGTCTTTGTTTGATTCTTTCATTTAGTTATAAATACACGGATTGGAAGGACTCATATTTAGTTGGAGATTGATCTGTGTACGATCAATATCATTATGGCCAAACGAAAACCTTTGACTCATAGGCGTATCTATAATGGGTGGAGAGTGTGCAGTGCACACGGGCCCCTCAGAACAGGGTGCCCTGTGGCATTCATCCTGCACCCAGGGTTGGCAGGGGAAGGGGGCCATTCAGCATCTATTTCTTCCCTCTAAGATCTTCCGGAGGGAAGAAATAGATGCTGAATGAGCCCCGCCTTCCCCTGCAGTGGGACTGTTCCTATTAGCGGGCCTGAAAAAAGGGCGGGGCTTACTGCACAGTTAGGCCTCACCCTTTAAAGTCTGCACATTGGGACAGTCCTGTCTCAGGGTAAGGTGGGGGGGGCAATGTAACA
>WWET01000793.1:91158-105813 GCA_011038615.1 Limnodynastes dumerilii | reverse complement strand
CCCTCTGGCTAGCAGGTTATTCTGCCGCATGCCCTGGCATCCATGGGCATGCTGATGCTTGTAGTTCTACAGGCATCAGCATGCCCTGTTGGGGCACAACATAGGGCAGCGTTAAAAATCCGCACCTCTCATAGGTGCGGATTTTTATCGTTCAAAAACCGGCGTATTTTAAACGCTAGAAAAGAATTGAATAAGAAAAAAAAATAACGCCGGTAAATTTTAAAAAAAAAAGCGTTAAAAATACGCCGGCAAAGGATTTTTCAACAATTGAATCGGGCCCTAAGTGTTTTGGATATTCCTGAAAGGTAATGGACTAGATCCAGACTGTTGCTGCTGCTGCAGCTAGAGTTCTGAGGCTGGTCTGCCAATAGATCTTAAGTCTACACTGGGAAATTAGGATTGCACATAAGGACTTAACCATGCACTTACTGTACAATCTATATACCCCTCCCCCTCCGACTATGTGAACGTCCTGCCCCGCCGATGGAATTGCGTAGCATGTGCAATCACAAAAAGGTGAGCAGAAAATACCCCTTCTGTTGGAGTCTGGATCTGGTCCCATGTATAAATTTTTTTTGTTTTGTTTTAGTCCGTTTTATTTATATACACTTCTTTAACCCTATTCCACTTAATAACATGGAATTTAACATTTGTATAGTTACCCTCTAAAAAGATTCTTGTTGCCAGATTTACTAAGCTGCGGCAAAAGAAAGGTGGAGATGTTGCCCTTAGCAACCAGATTCTAGATGACATTTTTTATGTAATGGGAATGTAAGAGCTAGAATTTGATTGGTTGCTATAAACAACATCTCCACTTATCCTTTTCATGGTTGGCGACTTTTGGCAGCTTCCCTCCGGGAGATCCCGAAAAGAAGCTAGCCACCCATGTGGGGGGCGGGGCTTAATGACGCAGGTTATGCAAATCGTGTCAGGCTCCGCCCCCTGTCTCATACTACTAAGTTTTTTTTATTGAAATAGGGGTCGGGACGGGGCTTGATGCCGCAAATTGCGTCATCAAGTCCCTTCCTGTGCCTAGCAACACTAGTATACTAGTGTTGCTAGGCAGGGGGGCAGGACTTGAGGCTGTGGTTTCAGTGAAACCACGGGCCTCAAGTCACTTGCGGGAGATTTGCTGGCTCTCCCGGGATACCGGGTGTACTGCCCGAATTCGGGAGTCTCCCGGACATTCCGGGAGAGTCGGCAACCCTGATCCTTTTCCCACAGCTTAGTTTATCTGGCCCTTAGGATAAGTTTCGGAGACTACATAAAAATGTCATACTAATGATGGCACCACTTGCCTATCCTCCCTGCTCCTTTTTACCTTATGGATATCTGTTATGTGTTTTTATTTGTATTCCAATAAATGCCTCCCTATACCACATAACAGTACAGTAAACTAGAAAAATATATCTATGCAAGGAAGGCAAAATACTTTTTGGTATTTTTCGATACTGCCTGCAGCATTGTTCGGTGCCTCTGCCATATTCTGGTGCTTAATATACATTGCATTGTTTATGCAATATTAGTTCTGATATAGCTTTTTGTGCGGAGTATAGACCTGTGTCCCAGGTAATGTTTGTATGCTAATGAAGCTGACATGCATTAGATACCAAGAGCAGGTCAGTGGTTCTTCCATGTCATTGGAAGCACTTCTGGTAAAGAGAGGATTCTACCCTGGCTCATTCTCACACACCTTATTCAATCACCTTCCCTATACAATGCAGCTTTACATACCATATCTAAACAGCACATCTGCTCTCTGGCATAGCTTACAATATTTAGCAAAGATAAGCTACTACTATTGTAGAACCTTTTCTACAAGCTATTTAACACTTATTGCCAAGACCATTTTTCAGATGCACAATTCATAATGAAAAAGCCAGTCACATTTTTTGTATCTGTACTTCCGATGTTCTTTATAATGACCAGTCATTATAAATATTTGTTTGTTTTTCCTTTGTTTAAGAATCTTACCGCACACATTAGTATCGCATCAGTAGGAAGTATTCAAAACAAGCTTCTATACGTGGGTTGTGGTTTGCCGGTATAACGTGTCGGTTTTCGACACAGACAGAGCATGGACCCAGTGATGAGTGAAGATCCGAAGACTTAAGCTGCAATGGGCAAGATTTTTCCTTAACCCTTCCCTTCTATTAGCTTAACCTTAACCCTCCATCTCTAACAGCGTAACCCTAACCTTCCCCTTTCATGAAGCTGTCCCCGTAGTCCGCTGCTGTCTGTCCCGGGAGCCCGGTGTCAGGGAGAGCACATTTCAGTATTGGGAATAGGTACTTTGACAAAATTGTGCCATTTGCAATAAGTACCTGTTCCCAATAGTAAATCATAATGTGAATCATTTCAGTGCTGATACAGCTACAATTCAGCTGTTGGCTGTATCAGTGTCAAAATTGGGCCAACTGCAACCCTTATAGATGGGACTAGATTCAGACCTCTGAAAGGTGGCAGTTTTCTGCAATTGTGTTATGACTTAAATACGGATCCGTATCTCCAAGATCCGTTTTCACTGAAGGGAGAGGGAAACAAATTATACAGTACAGACGTGCCCTACACACACCACCCAATGCAGAAATCTTAAGGTAAGGTTCTTCCATCAAAACTAATGTCACTGATAGGATTACAATGTTCTAGAAAGACCTACGTGATAAATGTACTATTATAGGCCTGTTCAAATTCCAGGAACCAGGGCACCTAAAATATTACTACTTTTGAGGAGACCTTTCTATTTTCAGACTTAAGAAGAAGCTTGAAATTAAGGACCTGATTCACACTTAAGAATCTTCTTAAAATAAGAACTTAAAGTCACTCCTGGGCAAAACCATGTTGATTGCAGGGGGAATTAATTTAATTTATTTCAGGGGGAGTCAAGTTAATTGTATTCTTTGCATGCAGGAATACATATTTGAATTGCTCACTGAAAACAGATACTGACCAGCTTTACTATTACACTGTTATTTAGACTTGGGCCAGGAAATATCACCTCTCAACACTAGTACTGTTTGCAACAGATGAAATATGACTCCCCTGCAATCAACATGGTTTAGCCCAGGTGTCACTTTAAGTTCTTATTTTAAGAAGATTCTTAAGTGTGATTTCATGTTGATTTCAGGGGGAGTCAAGTTAATTGTATTCTTTACATGCAGGGATATATCTTTGCATTCCTTACTGCACACAGACACTGACCAGCTGTACTATAACACTGTTATTTATACTAGGAAATATCACCTCTCAATCTAATATATTTTGCAGAAGATCAAATATGACCCCTGCAATCAACATGGTTCCGTACTGCGGGGGGAGGGGTCTGTTCGTGCCCCCTTTCACTCCCCTCTCTCGTGCGGGCTTTATGGCAGCTTACGACCACTGATTCGCACCAGTGTGGGTACTATCGTAACCCTAGCGTAACATCTGAAGGGCGCATGAGCCTTTCAGTCAAATCAGGTCACTTATGCGCCTTGTGTGCGTAAGTGACCTGTCGGGCGCTGGTCTGGATTCGGCCCTTATTTTCAATCTCTGAATCAGGTCTTCTTGTGTCTTTGGTTTGGTTTATTGGCTCTTTATTTGTTCATTATTTCATATCTTGCATTATTGTGCTAGGGTAGGTAAGTTAAACTATTTGCCAGTAAAGCAACTGTTATCATTAAAATTGTATCATGGTTTTATGTGATGAGACTGTATATTAGCATAGTAATCTAACAAACTAAATCTAATGAAACATATGTTGTCATATTTAGTATGATCAAAACAGTAGCGAAGAAAAGGAATACAAGCCACCTCTATGTTGTTGGCAGCCTACATATAGATCCTGTTTGTAACTGTACATTGTCAAAGTATGTTTTTTCCATGCTTAACAAAAAACAAAACCTAAACTTGCAAACTCTGCACCTCAAGGTGGTGCATGCATTTAATATGCAATGCTAAGAAACATTACAAGAAGAGGGAACATTAGTATTTTAAAGATCTAAACTAATATTGGTAAGAAAGTTATTTGTCCACATAGGGCTGGATCCAGAACTAACATCGTCTGCCAATTTCCGCACTCTTGGTTGAATAATCTAACTGCACATGCGCACAACAGTGGTTAAGCGGGCATTTAAATTACACAGTCCGGGCAGTTAGGGAATGCTGTCAACAGAGCATTCTGTATGAACAGCAATAAGCATGGAAAATTAAGGTAGAGCTGTGAACATGTAAGTCACCTAAGTCCATACAGTGCATGAGAGGAGAGTACATTATCCTCCTTTGTGCGGAATTCACTCGTCTGTATCCGGTCCAGAGTTTGCAAATCCCTTCATGAATCTATTGTTGGTACTGCAAGTGTCTCTATCCGGTCCAGAGTTTGCAAATCCCTTCATGAATCTATTGTTGGTACTGCAAGTGTCATATTACTTTCTGTAAGTACTAGTTATAATGGATCCGATAACTGGCCTTTTCTGTACTAGAAACCTACAGAGCTTTGCGTGGCATACTTTATAAATCTCCTATAGTGGAGATTCTGATCACATACTCGGCTTACCTTATTTTAAATAAACTGCTGGGATAGGGGATATTTATTTCTTTAATTTATTTTCTCATATTTTTGTAAAATCAGCAGAAATGCAATAAAAATATATTTCAACAAAATGCAAACTCGTTTCCTTTTTTTTTTCTCTCAACGCTGTTTTAATGTAAGAATAAGAAACATCATTCATTACACTAGTGAAAGACAAAGTTTTAGACACGTTGATAACATAAATCTATCTCAACAGAAAATAAAATGAAAATACAGAGCTTTGCTTACTCTGATAATGTTATTCAAAGGTAACATACTGAAGATGCCCAATGGAAATCAGTATATGATATATATGAGATTTAGCCTGTTCAAAGTTATGCATCCACAGAGCACCACTGTGAGCTGACAAAACATTATGCCAGAGATCAAGGCAGGAATGGACGGAGATAGGATGCGCTTCAACCTCCATTAGAGCGCCCGGTGTCACACGTTACCCAGACAAAGAAGTAATAGAGTGTGAGTAACAGACCTTATTATATACAGTATAGTTGGATTTAATGAGTATTGTGAAAGTTTCATTTAATGGACTCATAACTTTGAACTTGCTAAATCTCATATATATCATATATTTCCTCTAGGAACTTTCAGTATCTGCTACCTTTGTGTGCATTAACACTATCTATATAAAAGCACAATTTGTGTGTTTACCACCCACATTTCATATTGAAGATTATTGAATACTGCTATCTGTATTTTTTAGCGCAGTCCGCTTAACTCTATTATTATAATTCACATATTGTAGTGAATTATCTATGTGTCTAGACTAGCTGCTTTTTATAAAACACAATTGTGCACAATTAATAATAAGTGCAACTTACGCAGTTGCTAGCCCGTTATGACAAAATGGGCAAATACATACAGATACAAAAAGAGCGACAGATTATTAAAGTACTAGGAGTTCATCATGGTTTCTGTTTTTTCAGTTTTAATGACAACATTTTTATACTTAAATAATTCTGCAGAGCGCGCACCGCGGCGGACAGAGCCGGAGGAGAGGCAACAAAGGTAAGTTTATTATACAGTGCTTAAAAGTGGTTGAGGAATGGTAACTTACATAGAGGAGGCACAAAGGCTGGGTGGACACACGGGGGGGCAATAGTGTTACCTGGACATAGAAGCTGAATGGACACAAAGAGGGGGGCAAAAAGGCTGAATGGACACAGAAAGATGGGGAACAAAGGCTTGTTGGACAAACAGAAGGAAGGGGCCAATAAGGCTACACACATATACATACATACACACACACACCACAGTAATTTATACTGCAGGTACACAAAGTAAGGGGAGTTTGCACAAAAACAAAACACGGCCTGGCACTCTAGCCATTACCCAGCGACTAACCATAATCTATCTTTAAAATAAAAGTCAGAGAATTATCCAGATGTCTGCAGACGTGATAAGCCACCTGCCACTTATAAGGCTTCTCTGCCAGGTGGTCCTAACTAAATCACCAGTAACCACACCTCTCATAACTACAACCATTACTGCTAATGAGACTACTACAACTGAAGATATTCATTTTTTAGAGATGACCCCTATCCCAAAAGCACCCCCTCCGCCTATATCACCAGTCATACATGTCCTAAAACCACAAATAATAGAACATGTAGGAATACAAACCTTAACACAAGTCCTATCAGGGCCAGACAAAGCCCAAACACAGGCCCAATCAAAGAAAGAAAACTTATTACCAGGTCCAACAACAACAACAAAAAAAAAAGATACCCCCCCAAAAAAAAGAAAAAATACTAAGAATAACCAGACAGAACAACAAAAGAAGGAGGGATTAATTTTCAGGAGAGGAAGAAGAGGTACAAAAACAAAAAAGCCTCTAAAAAAACAAATTTAGAAATGGGTATTTTCAACTTAAGTAAATTTAACCTTACACAAGCCCATAAGAATGTCCTATGCAAAGGTCTTAAATTCTCCCCTGATAACACCCTAAACAAATTCGACACATTCATACACCTGCATAAATTCATAAGATCTTTAACCTTAAAAAAGTTTTTAAATAAAATTGAAGAAAAAAAAAAAAGACACCACCACTAACAAACGAGACATTCCAACATACCGAACTCAGACCCAAATCAGTCTTTTATCCAACATACATAAAAGGAGACATAATCTCTACCTTTCAAAAAATGGTAGAACATGACATTGAATTACTTGCTCCAAAAAAACGAAAACAAAAACAACCTAAATAAATATGAAAAACAAGCATTGAAGGAATTACAGAAGGATGAAAACCTGGTAATCAAAGCAGCAGACAAGGGAGGGATAGTCCTGCTAGACAAAACAGAATACCTAAAGGAAGCAATCAGACTCCTCTCTGATTCAGAGACATACAAAGTACTAAAAACAGACCCCACAGAACTATTTAAAAAGGAGTTAGAAACACTCCTCAAATCAGGAAAGGAGAAACACATTTTGAATGAAAAAGAATACAATCTCTTAAACAAGAATCCCGGTCTTTTACTATTTACCTAAACTCCATAAAAACAATAAAAAACCCCCAGGCAGACCAATCATATCTGGCATCGAATCACTCACCAGTAATTTGTCTGAATATATTGACACATTTCTACAGAAAACGGCACAAAAACAAAAAGCCTACCTGAAAGACACCACCAACATTATTCAAATACTAGAGGATACAACATGGAATGACAACTATATTATGGCCACATGCGACGTAAAATCGCTGTATACGTGCATAAGACATGAACAAGGAATCTCAGCAGTAAAAAGGCTTCTAGAAATAGAAAAAAAACCTACCAAATACATAAATAGAATTAATTCTGGAAAGCATCAAATTTATACTTACTCACAACTTCTTTTCATTCGACAACACATTCTATCTACAGACAACTGGCACAGCAATGGGGACCAAATTTGCGCCAAAAGTTTCGCAAATATATTTATGAGCTCCTGGGAGGAAGACGGCATCTTCTCAGAAACGGAACTTGGTGCAAATTTGGTCCTCTGGAAACGCTATATAGACAATGTTTTCCTCATTTGGAAAGGAAATCAGGAATCCCTCGAAAAATTCATCCAACATCTAAATCAAAACTCATTAAATCTGGAATTCACATCCAATATCAGCACAAAGCAAGTTACCTTTCTGGACTTAGACATCTTTATAGAAGAAGGAAAAATAAACACAAAAACGCATTTCAAGGAAGTGAGCTGTAATAGCTACATTCTAGCCACAAGTAACCATAATCCAATGTGGCTAGAAAATATACCGAAAGGCTAATTTACCCGAATTAAAAGAAACTGCACAAAAAAAATGAGGATTTTATAACACAAGGTTACAAATTGGAAGAGGCTTTTTTGGAGAAAAAATACAAACATGAAACAATTCAAAAGGCACTTAATACAGTGAAAGCTACAAACAGAAAAGAACTTAAATACAATGCCAAAAATAAGGAGGAAACAAAGGTAACAATACCTTTTAACACAGAATATTCTAATGCAGGAAATCAAATCAAAAACATTCTAAAAAAAAAAAAAAAAAGACTGGCATATTCTGCAGAGACGAGGGAATAAACAGTCTGCTACCACCACAACCACAAGTCATATTCAGAAGAGCTCCCACACTCAAACAAAAATTAGTCCAAAGTGAATTTAGGAAAAAAAAAATACAACAAGAACCTGGCTTAACACAAAAGGGTTCTACCGTTGTGGGCATTGCAAGGCGTGCAAAACCACCCACAAAAAGAGTACAATACCAATCACTAAATTTGAAGGTAACAATAATTCCTATAAAATCAAAGGTAGTACCACATGTAACAGCAAAAACGTAATATACCTTATAACATGTCCATGTGGTTTAAAATACATAGGGAGAACCACGAGAAAACTTAACATCAGAATACAGGAGCACATAAGGAACATCATCAAAGGAGAAGAAACCACAGTCTCTCCAAACACTATAAAGATATCCACAACCAAAACCCAGAAAAATTGAACTTCCATGCAATAGAAAAAATAAACAAGAACTGGAGAGGGGGAGACATTAACAAAACTCTAAACAAAGCTGAAAGCCGCTGGATTTATAACTTAAAAACGCTGAATCCTGACGGCCTGAACATAGACTTTGAGTTAGCAGCCTTCCTTTAAATCCATTTCTTCCACAGAGAATTACTGGACACAAAATAATTTACCCCCTCCCCCACCCACCATTCATAAATATGAATACACCCCCTCCCTAATCATACTGTTGCATAAATTCTCTTTAGTTTGCTTTACTACACCTGCAACGACTACCTTTACAAATACATTGTATTTCCAAAACTGCAACATTCCCCCCTACTAATAAAGACCCTTTATAGCAACTCTTCTTTCAAAAGGTAGACTTATCTATAACAAAATATAATGCTGGGATCAGCATCGATCACTTCAGTCAGATACCCACATCTGATTAAGAAACATGCAGCAAACGAAGATTTAACATACTATCTTAAACAAACAGGATTTAACTAATTCCACCTAGTAATTTTATTCAATTAATTTCTAATAGATACCATATCATTTGAACGCACTGTATAGGATAACACACAAAAAACGGCAGATTCAAGGTATCTTTATTTTTAACACAAGTATAAAACTGTTTCTGAATACACATGATATTATGTACAACATGAAACTTGCAATATGTATCTTGTTCTTATTCAACATGTATTTTGTGATTTAATATGTTTATTTTGCTTATCTCATTTCCTATTGGTTAAAATCAGTTACCACCCACTGTCCATAAATACCCCCTTTTCTTTCACATTATCACCACCCTGTGGAAGTCTAATTGTTAGATGAAACGCGTTGGTGGCACTACTTGATTGTTTTTATACAATAAAATGCTTGATATAGACATCTGAAATAATGTCATCTTTACACGCGAGTAGAAAATCTTCAGAGTACTGAAACCGCTCCTGTGTATAAAGGTTTAATTGCACTATATTTGGCGCATCTTTTAAATCTCCTGCCACTGCAAGCCTGACTGTAAGCTGAGACCCAGCCCCCCTTGACGATCCGGACCCGAGGTGAAGGATTGCACAAGAAACAGCTGGGATTCAACTCATCAGAGAACAAGCAACCCCTGCCCAGCAACACGGCCAGCACCCGCAATTCTGTCGGCAGGTACGCTCCACATCCATCACCGCAGCTGCACAAGGAGATAAAAGCGCATTCAACATAGACCCTGCAAATACCGAAGCATCGGGACGGTGAGTGTTCTGCTTTCCTTACCATCAAAGCAACACTGTATCCATCGGCTTGGACATTATATCAAAACTGATCTTACCTTGTACTGAACAATATATACACTTTAAGAACTGCTCCTGCATACAAAGGACTCCGATACCTAAATACAACTGACTATTATATTACTTCTTGCTGGTACACAAACCAACTGAACAACAAACTGTCTATCTTTGCAGAGCGAACTATACCCTGCTCCCCCCTCCCCTATGGTAAATAACTTTTCAAACGACTGTATTACTACTTGCTACTGATTTATTTATTTACTGTGACTAAGTACTTAGATATTGTAAGTGATAAGAGCAATTAGGGAGTATTTGGCCTAACGACAATTACAAAACAAAACGCTATACCGATTATTTGTACAAGTCCTGGGAGACTGTACACAAACCCTATATAGCTGCAGCTGTCCTTGCAATAACTGTGGGAACTGAGCGCTGGGGACATCGTGAACTCCCGTTCACAGCTTCACAAAGTTGGTCCTAACTCTAAAACTGTCCCAACTGTGGGTCACACATCAAATATTTTTCTAAATTGAGAGCTCACCTCTGACAGAAGTCCCCAAGTCAGCACCCCCCTGCAGCTGCTATCCCAGACACACTTTAAAACACGGGTGGCTTTTCACGTCTGCAGATTTCTGTGGCTAATTCTCTGGCTTTTATTTTAAAGATAGAAGATTATGGTTAGTCGCTGGGTGATGGCTAGAGTGCCAGGCTGTGTTTTGTTTTTGTGGAAACTCCCCTTGCTTTGTGCACCTGTAGTATAAATTACCTTATAGATTGATCTGAGCAACCTCTATTTTGGAAGTATTTTAAAGTGTCTGGGATAGCAGCTGAAAGGGGGTGCTGTCTCAGAGTGGCTGTTTTGGAGACTTGGGGACCTCCGTCAGAGGCGAGCTCTCAATTTAGAAAAATATTTGATGTGTGAATTATTTAAAACATCACCTTTATTATGCAATTGAAAAATGAATTTCATTCATTGGTGAAATACTGAAAGAAGAGGACTATACCAATACAGCCACCAGAGCTAGAGAGGCACACTGTATGGCTGTACTGCTGAACATAACCACTAGTAACACAGCAGCCCAAGACACAAAAACATTAGACCAGATCCAGAGTAAATAAAGAAATATAAGTGTCATTTTATGGGAGGCAAATTTAATCTGCTGTAAAGAGGACTAGAGACCCATCACATTTCCTAGCCAGAGTCTAATTAACAGTGTCAATTCAACCTTGGCTTACCCAGGTATTAGGATACACTTGTTTTTAAACTCTGGATTTGATTCACTTTATAGCTGTTAAAAGCATACTGCAGCAATGGACCAGACAATGCGCTTGTGTCTGCAACTGCACTGTAGCCGCTTTGGAGAGCACGAGGAGGAAAAAGACAGCAAATGAAAGGATGTAGAAGCGATACAGGGGTGTAAAACAGATTTAGGAGGGGGGGATACTAGGGTTGATAAGACATGGGTTACCATACTGAGCCCTACTATTAAAAGCACTCCGTATACCCCCAGAGTAGGACTTACTATGTGTTTAGGACTACTTACAACTGAATGGGTTTTGGAAGAAGTGGCCTAAACATAGGACATATAGTAAAAAACCATGCTCACAGGCATGTTTTTCCATGCTATAGTTTGTCCCAGGATGCTCTTGTCAGCATTCGCAGTCCTTATCATTAGATTTGTGAACATTATTCAAATTGTCCAGTTTTGGCAAAAACCACACCAGGTTGGTAGCACGAATTCTGTTCACAATTTATGAGGGTCTTTTTTTTTTTTTCCTGTCCTATCATGTTGTCCAGTCATTTAGTAATTTGAGATAGTACATAGAGAATTTTTTTTACTTTTTACAAGACTGCTTTTGAGAGAGACAGATCATTGGGCAAATTGGCTGAAAGCCATATTATGGAGTGTACATTATTATTTAATGGGCAATTTAAAAAAAAAAAAAAAAAAAATCTATAATCAATATTAAATTGCTAACAGACATCCAAATCTACTTATCCAGCCCTGCTCTCTCACCTACTGTGTTGGCCCGTGTTTCTGATTGCCTCTCTGCCATTTCTTCTTGGATGTCCTCCCACAATCTCAAACTTAATCTAAAAACTGAACTAATAATATTTCCACCTGAAATAATCCTTACATCTAAAGCTCGATGCTTAGGTGTTACCCTTGACTCTGAACGGTCCATTTTTCCCCACATACCATCTGTCTCTAAATCCTGTCACATACATCTAAATAAGATTTCCTGAATACACAAATATCTAACACAACACGCTACAAAAACTCTAATACATGTACTAATCATCTCCCGCATTGGTTATTGTAACGCTCTCCTTATTGGCCTCCCACATTATAGAATTAGCCCCCTTACAGTCTATATTACATGCAGCAGCTAGACTGATTTTCCTTGCCAATCGCTCTTCAAGAGCTTCTCCACTCTGTCTGTCTCTACATTGGTTACCTGTATTTTACAGAATCAAATACAAGATCCTTTTGCTAATCTACAAGGCCATCAATATGACTGCACCTGCATACATATCCTCCCTCATCTCTAGATATATCCCAGCTCGCTCTCATATCTTCACAGAACAAACAGCTCTCCTCCACACTAAACAAATGCTCTGATTCCTGGTTACAGGACTTCTCCCGGGCTGCACCCATTCTCTGGATTAACGTTCCTCACCCACTAAGACTATAGTCTACTCTCCAAACTTTCAATTTCCTTAAAACTCACCTCTTCAGACAAGCGTACCAAATTCCACAATCTACATATATCTACAGTATTTACAACAACTATATTATATAGCCCTGATTTCATGATTAAACCAAACTTGTTCACCTTCATTCTATAATAAAATTTCCCTCAGTTCTGCTAACACTGCTGTGTGACTGGATCATACAGAGCACTGAGCACTTTTACCATACAACCTGGCTGGTCCGTTGTGTGATTATATAGCACTTTCCCTAATGTATCAAACCCAATGTCCTTTAGAATGTAAGCCTGTGGCAGGGCCCTCTTACCCACCCAGTCTGTCACCACCTAGTCTTGTTATAATGATTGTTAAAATTGTAAAGCGCTACATAATCTGATGGCGTTATATAAAAACCTGTTAATAAATAAATGTGGCAAAACGTGGTGAGACTAAATTGCTGCAAACAGGGAGCCCCATGGCGCGCACACTTCACCAAAATCTATGTAACTAGAGGGAAGGGCTTCTGCAGGAGGGTGAGTGCAGGTCTTACGGGATGGTGTGGGGGCCCACGAACAAATCGCACAAGGGTCCCCCTTACTTAAAACACCCCTGGTTATGTGATCACCCACGATGTCCTATAAGGTAGTGCGTAAATCAGGCATAGGCAACATTTAGCACCCCATGTGTTGTGCAACTACAAATGTCAGCAATTCTCAATTAGCATAGGTCTAGTTTACACCTGAAAAAGCATTTTGGAACCTAACACCTGGAGTTCCACAGGTTGCCTATGCCTCATACAAATATAAGGCTGGGTTGTACATTTACTAAGGGCAAATCCTCTTTCCAATCATAACTCTTTTGAAAATTGGTATATTGATTATATGGGTTGGAGCAGGAATATTTCAGCACTATATTATTTAATTCAGGCTCCTAACCATCCCTCAGCATGGGCAAGCCTGGGACAATGACTTGAGTGCTCCCCTGGTCGACAAGGATTGCCTCTCCAAAAGCAAAATAGCCAAGGCCTCTACAAGTTGGCCGACCAAGGAGACCAATTTACAAATGTCACATTGGATGGTACCTCTTCCCAGTAAAACTGCACATATATTACTGGGGTAAAAATTCAGCTCCGTCCCTAATGATCAGTGGTCCCTGTCTGATTATAGTGGCGTTATGGCAGATGGTGTCTGCTTACTGAAATAGTTTGCTCAACAAATACCTCCAAAATATCATGCAGCTAAATAGGCTAAGGTGTAAATATTTTCAGGACTTCCTTCAACTGGCAGCCATTTGGCTGATGGGATTATAACCATTAAACTCAGCAACACCAGATATTTTCATTTTCTCTTGAGTCACAACCACAACCCAACGTACACAGGCATTCCTCCATCTATGCATAATATAATATTATATATATATTTTTTTTTTTTACAAAGCTTCAACAGAACATAATTAACATTTTTACAATTAAATACATTGAAAATACAGATCATCTCTAGTTCAGAGACTTTATTGGAAGGCCACAGGATTATTCCCAAATACAGGACATAAGAGGGACAGTATCTATAGTCAGGAAGCACTATTTGAAGTTTACCAGTGACACAGTGTAGCAAGGGTTTTAAACTAACAAATGGATTCTGCATTAAAAAAAAAAGTCTTTTTAATGATCTAGATCACACAATAAATTAAAGCCTTTTTTTCTTAAGTATCACAGACCAGAAGGTAAAAAAAGTAAAACAAAAAAAAAAAAAAACCAACAAAAAACACAGCTATTTTGAGATGCAAGTTGGTTAATATTGATTTAATTAGCTTTTCCTGATAGAGTAGAACAATGCAGTACTAAAATCCCAGGTAACAGTACTGGCGGCCATCCAAGTGAGTTTACAGTGCCATTGTAATTGTTTAGCAGTCAATTTTAGAGATATTCAAATTTTCCATTGGCCTACCACTGAGTGGACAAAACACAAGGGCTTTCAGTTGATGTAGTGCAGAAAGGTAAACCATATCTAAAAAGAGTCCAACGTGTCACAAATAGTATGTTGGGCATGCAGGTATCTCTAGAAGTGAAAATATAATACATTATGGCACACCACCAGTCATTGCTTAGGCATTTACTGAGTTGAATATAT
>WWET01000793.1:71691-88114 GCA_011038615.1 Limnodynastes dumerilii | reverse complement strand
TTTTCAGCGCAGCGCAGTCTGAACACACCAGGCTAAAATTTTCAAAATTTTGCTCACTGCCTAAAAAGCTGGCTTTTTAGGCAGTGGCAATCTGAACACGGTATTAGTGGTACTTGAGGATTGAGAAACNGCTATCAAAAAAAAAAAAAAAGAAAGCAAAAAAAAAGCCGGTGTTTTCAGCGCAGTCTGAACACACCAGGCTAAAATTTTCAACATTTTGCTCACTGCCTAAAAAGCTGGCTTTTTAGGCAGTGGCAATCTGAACACGGTATTAGTGGTACTTGAGGACAGGATTGAGAAACCCAGTTCTAGAGGAGTTGAAACTGAAACTATTACATTATATTGCTATGAAGAAGCCAAGGAGAATTAGCATGTGTGAGGGCAAATGTAAGAAGTCCCTGTGAGGCATCTTAAGTTTTAGGGTAACTCCCTCCTTTCTTTATGCACTAAAACCCAGTAACCCTCTATATGGCTTATCTTAATTTTAAATGAAAGTTCAAACACCGTATGTCCCATAATGAACGATATAAGGGGACATAATTTTTTGGGGGAGCGGGATCATCGAAAACTTCTAGAAAAAAAAATTAAATAAAAAGTCACAGGAAACCTGAAGTTCCACCACTGCAAGACCCCATTTGTCTAGTGCTTGTGAACCAACCCATAATCAGTTAGCTTAATGGTCTAGAACAAAGCTATGCCTATGGTTCAACATCTAAAACATTCATGTAAGCCCTGAGAGAGACCTTTGTACTTCAGCGCTTGACCTGAACTTTGCCTCTTGGGAAAAAAACAAAAAAAAAAAACTTTGACACATTAAATATCAACCTGAGGAATTTAATTTCCGAAGAAGGAATAAAAATTGAGTTTTTCAGATTAACCATACAACTGTGCTGTTGTAATGTCTAGGCGAATATAATGATGGACTATTCCAAGCCCTCTTAACAGTAGGTCATTTAAACATAGCACAATCATCTGCCCCTTACCCAAAATGTTACAAAGAAGATAGCCAAGAAACTCATGACTTTTATAAACACCCTGGAGGGATGTGAGTAGCCAGGCCAAAGTGTAAAGCCCAATACTGTTCTATACTATGAACTGTAGCAAACTCAAATACCCTTCCCATGTTCTCCTCCATATCAGCATTCAAGGACCACAACCCCAGTTTAAATCCAGTAATCTGAACCTATTTGTTATCATTGGTCAAAAGATAAAGCCCTGAAATGATATAGAGTATACACAGAAAATCCTCTTTATTACTGCTTGTATCCTGGTCAGAGATTCCATACAAATTTCTCCAAACATTAACAGGCTCTATTAGAATATAGAATTACTTGTTTTATTTGGAGCTGCCACACAGACTGAACACATGGTTCTTCGAGACAAACCATGGAGAATTCTCCCTTTCCATCAACTTGCTGTATTTACCGTGCCATCAGATTACACAGCACTTTACAATTTTAACAATCATTATAACAAGACTGGGTGATAACAGACAGACTGTATAGGTAAATGTCCAAGCCCACAAGCTTACACTCTATAGGACATTAGGGACTGATACATAAAGGCAAGTGCTATATATCACATAATGGACTAGCCAGCTTGTATGGTAGAAGTGCTCTGTATAATCCAGTCACACAGTAGTGTTAGTAGCAGAGCCGAGGGTCATTTTAGTAATGGAAAGACAAAGTTTCCATAATCATGCAACAGAAAGCATAACCGGATAGCAAAGTAGCTGTAAATAGGGTAGACAATTGTTAAGGTGTAGGTTGAGGAATGCAGAAAGCTTGTATGAATAGGTGAGTTTTTAAGGAAGTGCTTGAAGGTTTGGATATCAGAGGATGGTCTTAACGGACGAGGTTATTGTAGAGAGTGGGTGCAACCCAGTAGAAGTCCTGTAACTGGGTGGAATAAGAGCATTTGTTTATTATAGAGGAGAGCTGTATGCACGATTAAGATCTGAGAGAGTGAGATGGGTTATATCTTGCCATGAGTGAGAATATGTTTGTGGGTGCAGTCTTGTTGATGGCTTTATAGCTTAGTAATAGGATTTTGTATCAGATTATATAAAGTACAGGAAACCAATGTAGGGACTGACAAAGTGGAACAGCCCTAGAAAAGCATTCTGCAAGGAAAATCAGTCTAGCTGCTGCATGCAATATAGACAAAAAATAAATCAATAAATAAAAACAAGACTGCAGTCAGTTTAAGCACTGATATCCACATTTATAACACAATCAGCAAAAAAAACAAAAAAAAACCCAAAAACAAGAATGAATCAATCTTCATTTAAGTGTTCTATGAAAAGTAACTTACTGATGCTTTACACACAGAGTCTGCATGAAATCTGCTAAAGTTGCTTTCGTTGTACACTGGTAGGCCTTTTAAAAAGTCCGCCTAGGAAATAAAAAAAATTTATATTGCAAAACAATTTTTTGTACAGATTACATTTGGAGCCTCCATACACCCTTGACAAAGATGTCTTGTGCTGGCGAAATGCAAGTCAGAAGAGGCAGCTGCCGGAGGCCCTAATACAGAGTGCACTGGTGGATCCCCAGGCGTCCCTGCCATTTTCTTCCTCTCCTAGCTTTCTTTTGATCCACAGTTTGTGAGACTCCCACACCATTCTCCCAAGATTGGGAGGCTCAGGTGCTGCACGGCAGTGCGAAGAGTTGGCAGTGAGGCCGCAAGTCCCTAATAGGGATAATTACTGTATATTAGATAGGGTGTTGGGGAGTTCACTGTTTATTACGATCATGTGGGATATTGACTTTTATGTGCATCTCATGATATACTATATATGCTAGGAGCTTGTAAACTGTATATTTCGCCCATATGTGACTATACATCTTCTTTTTAAATGTCTTACTAAAATGTATGTTTTAAACCGCTAGCATTTGGCTTCTCAGTTATTCAGTGTGCGTTCTTAAAGGTTCCCTAGACGCTCCGTTATCTTGTCTGTCTCTTGTTTAGTGTTTAGCCTCCAAACACAAATTTGGGGTATGAGGCGGGCTTGGCTAATTTCCACCATACGCATTCTATTGCATATGGTAGTGTTGGAATTGAATATTCCTGTTGAGATCGCATACAATAAAAGGTGTAGCTGGCATAGTAAAGATTTGCCAAACCCACCCTGCAGCACATTCCTTGCAAGATAAATGAGGACACATCAGTACACTGGATAGTAGTATTGCGTAATTTCAAGTAGTTTTTTTTAATTATCATTAATAATTGAATTTAAGGCAAAGATTCCCCCCCTAAATTAGTTATAAGAAAGTGGATACATCAATTTTTATGTTAAGTGCACACACCAGACATATAGGGGTCTATTTACAAAGATCAGTTTCATGTGAAAATGGGCATTATTACATGAAAATGAAGTTTTTGTTATTTACAAACAATGGGCCAGATCCTGAGCTAAGTACACTAGCCGATGACGTCAAGTTGGCTATTTGTATTTACTATGCATGCGCGGCAGATGTTACGCCATGTAACTCCTAACGTATGTACCATCAGCGTAAATACGAATGAAGGGGCAGGGCATCAATAAGACACAATAATTACGCTTTGGAGGCATTTAAATTGGACAGTACTGACTGTGTTTGGCCATCACATATGTAAATCCATTAACGTACGTCAGTACTCACGCTAGGAAAAGTTAAGGTAGGGTTTGGGCAGCGTAAAACGGGCAAAGTACATACGAGCGAGGGGAGTGCATAGAAATTACGCTAGCATAAATAAGCTACACGTTCTAATGTAACTAGCCCGAAGGTCTGGATTTACCCCAATGGATCTCCATGAAAAATATCAGTTTCTATGGTGGTCCACGTAAATATTGAAGGTCTCCACCAGCCCATTCTTTTCAGAGCGGGCTGGCACTCCATTATATTTACAAAGCCTCAGAGCGGAGTTTTGCACTCTGCTCCCAGCGTAAAAGTAAGTTAGAAGTAAAGTATTCCAGCAATGTCCCCATATACCTCTCTCTAAGTACATTGTATCATTTGTTCTGGATGACTGAAACATCCTAATTTTAGCAATCAACAGTGCCCCAGTGTTGTTCAGAATGTAAACAATTTTGCCTCTGCTTCCTGACCTTCTTGGGCGTGCATAATCAGTTTTTTGGAGTAGAGTGTTAGGGGAGGTGAAAACCACAGATCCACAGATAATACCAAGAGCCCACTAAGAGTGTGCTGTATGGACTGGAGAGCGCCTGTGCCCTCCACATGTTATGTTACTTTTCCTAACATAGGTTCCATTGTATGATACAATGATACATACAAAACGAAGAAATGGGCTGTACTTCCCCTCCGCACACCAAAGTGGGCAGGGGGAAGTATTAAAATTTTACAATGTGGGTGCGATTACCCACTTAAGAGCGGCACATGGCAGGGTAAGTCACACAATATCCGCATGAGAGATGGGAGTGACAGGGGGAGATCACTCCCCTCTTCTGTGTGGAATTAAACTCCCCCGGCACATACAGACAACCTGCGGGATGTGGCTCCAGTCCCTTGCCATTAAATTGTGTTAGTCATCAACAAATCATCACTCTCATCGGGACATAAAAATTTTGGCAATATCTTAATATCCATAGCATTCAGTAACATTATATGTAGGGTGTACCCAGCTTAAAAGCAGATGCATTTCCCTGCAGTGAAATAGGCATGAAGTATGCATGTTCTTGTCTGTTATGATAAACAAATGTATCAAATTTTCCCTCACATCTCTATGTGTTGTGAGATAATACATAATTCAGTCATGTGTGATGGGATATTTTAAAAGCAGATCATGCAGAATAGAATCTGTCCTCAGTCTGAAACTTTTATTTCTTAAGGTCCATACTGGTCAAATGGAGCATAGATTTTAATAAACCAGTTCAAAATTGTACACTTTAGAAGGGTTCTATAAAACTATGTTCCTTATGACAGTGAGGGGAATTTTAACAGAAGTTAAACTAAGCTTAACTAAAACCACTAAACACACACACATAGAAATATATATTTCTATCACACACAGAAATTACATTTTAAGAAAGACATCCACTACATATGAACATTTCCCATGTAGGGCGACACTGTAGTCCCAAATATTTATCCACTGATGAACCGTTAAGTACAGATGCAAACATATTCTTCCCTTGTACTTCTTATTAAAATTAATACACCTACCATTTGAAATCACAAAAGCATAAGAGAATCCCTAAAATAACAGCAAACAATACACTCATATAAAATGCACCATGGAGCTAGGTCTAGGCCTCTGTATATTCCCTTCCATATGTAGAATTACATATTCATGGCCAATTTATCAGGTCGTGATTCAACGCAGGGCATCAGCGTATACTGTATGCCAAAATGAGTGCCCACCCTGCGTTGTCCACACCCCTATAAATGCCCACTCTCTGCAATGAAAGAGCGAACAAATGATAGCGCAACTTCTTATATATCAAGTGTGGCCTCATTGTATCACGACACATCCATGCTGCTTCCATAATTCCCCTTATTATCAATGTACAAACCATAATCATTAGTCTTCTCTTCGCCCAGTCTTCATCCAGCCTCACCCGCGCACACAAACCCGCCGCGACAGCGTCGCCCGCTCAGTCCCGCTTTTGATTGGCACAACGTACACAAACTGCAAGCGTAGATAGTCCCACAAATTGGCAATGTCTGCAGCACGAGACGCTGATTCGCGTTTAGCAATGTCTGTCAGAATCTGCCAAGATAGGTTGCACAGTAGAGGACGTCCGTTCTCGTCGCCCCAAAGTGGTGTCGGGAGTTGTAGTTCTTTAAGAACACTAGCACGTGATGTTATCGCAAGTGATGTAAGGAAACTACATCACAGTGTAGAGAAAATAATAAACTTGTAATGTTAATAAATTGAACACAATTTATAAGCAAAGTTACAGAATTTAATTTGAGTTGCACTTCCATTTTTGCAGCTATCGCAATGTTCAGTCTGTGACTCGAAACATACGCTACCTTTCAGTCACTGACGTTAATTTTCACAGTTTGCACAGTAAAGTTGTGAGTACTATGGATAAAGAGCTTAGTCTAGAGTTGCGCATAGTTTTTTTAGGTGGAAGTGTACACCTGAGCATTACCATATCACTAACCTCTCTGGGTAGGTCTGTTCTTTATAAAGGAGATCACAATGCCATGCGGAGTAGTAACAATAAGTTAAATAAACAATAGTTAGTAAAATTTTACAGATTTAACTTTAAACAAAATAATAATAATAAACAAACCAAAAACAATTATAAAAGGGGGAGGGATCAGGATTGTACCTTATACCCCGTTCAGATTACCACCTAAAAGCCGGGGTTTTCATGAAATTGCTCCTGCTCCTGCCTGCTTGGTCCAGTCCTGCTCCTGCCTGCTTGGTCCAGTCCTGCTCCTGCCTGCTTGGTCCAGTCCTGCTCCTGCCTGCTTGGTCCAGTCCTGCTCCTGCCTGCTTGGTCCAGTCCTGCTCCTGCCTGCTTGGTCCAGTCCTGCTCCTGCCTGCTTGGTCCAGTCCTGCTCCTGCCTGCTTGGTCCAGTCCTGCTCCTGCCTGCTTGGTCCAGTCCTGCTCCTGCCTGCTTGGTCCAGTCCTGCTCCTGCCTGCTTGGTCCAGTCCTGCTCCTGCCTGCTTGGTCCAGTCCTGCTCCTGCCTGCTTGGTCCAGTCCTGCTCCTGCCTGCTTGGTCCAGTCCTGCTCCTGCCTGCTTGGTCCAGTCCTGCTCCTGCCTGCTTGGTCCAGTCCTGCTCCTGCCTGCTTGGTCCAGTCCTGCTCCTGCCTGCTTGGTCCAGTCCTGCTCCTGCCTGCTTGGTCCAGTCCTGCTCCTGCCTGCTTGGTCCAGTCCTGCTCCTGCCTGCTTGGTCCAGTCCTGCTCCTGCCTGCTTGGTCCAGTCCTGCTCCTGCCTGCTTGGTCCAGTCCTGCTCCTGCCTGCTTGGTCCAGTCCTGCTCCTGCCTGCTTGGTCCAGTCCTGCTCCTGCCTGCTTGGTCCAGTCCTGCTCCTGCCTGCTTGGTCCAGTCCTGCTCCTGCCTGCTTGGTCCAGTCCTGCTCCTGCCTGCTTGGTCCAGTCCTGCTCCTGCCTGCTTGGTCCAGTCCTGCTCCTGCCTGCTTGGTCCAGTCCTGCTCCTGCCTGCTTGGTCCAGTCCTGCTCCTGCCTGCTTGGTCCAGTCCTGCTCCTGCCTGCTTGGTCCAGTCCTGCTCCTGCCTGCTTGGTCCAGTCCTGCTCCTGCCTGCTTGGTCCAGTCCTGCTCCTGCCTGCTTGGTCCAGTCCTGCTCCTGCCTGCTTGGTCCAGTCCTGCTCCTGCCTGCTTGGTCCAGTCCTGCTCCTGCCTGCTTGGTCCAGTCCTGCTCCTGCCTGCTTGGTCCAGTCCTGCTCCTGCCTGCTTGGTCCAGTCCTGCTCCTGCCTGCTTGGTCCAGTCCTGCTCCTGCCTGCTTGGTCCAGTCCTGCTCCTGCCTGCTTGGTCCAGTCCTGCTCCTGCCTGCTTGGTCCAGTCCTGCTCCTGCCTGCTTGGTCCAGTCCTGCTCCTGCCTGCTTGGTCCAGTCCTGCTCCTGCCTGCTTGGTCCAGTCCTGCTCCTGCCTGCTTGGTCCAGTCCTGCTCCTGCCTGCTTGGTCCAGTCCTGCTCCTGCCTGCTTGGTCCAGTCCTGCTCCTGCCTGCTTGGTCCAGTCCTGCTCCTGCCTGCTTGGTCCAGTCCTGCTCCTGCCTGCTTGGTCCAGTCCTGCTCCTGCCTGCTTGGTCCAGTCCTGCTCCTGCCTGCTTGGTCCAGTCCTGCTCCTGCCTGCTTGGTCCAGTCCTGCTCCTGCCTGCTTGGTCCAGTCCTGCTCCTGCCTGCTTGGTCCAGTCCTGCTCCTGCCTGCTTGGTCCAGTCCTGCTCCTGCCTGCTTGGTCCAGTCCTGCTCCTGCCTGCTTGGTCCAGTCCTGCTCCTGCCTGCTTGGTCCAGTCCTGCTCCTGCCTGCTTGGTCCAGTCCTGCTCCTGCCTGCTTGGTCCAGTCCTGCTCCTGCCTGCTTGGTCCAGTCCTGCTCCTGCCTGCTTGGTCCAGTCCTGCTCCTGCCTGCTTGGTCCAGTCCTGCTCCTGCCTGCTTGGTCCAGTCCTGCTCCTGCCTGCTTGGTCCAGTCCTGCTCCTGCCTGCTTGGTCCAGTCCTGCTCCTGCCTGCTTGGTCCAGTCCTGCTCCTGCCTGCTTGGTCCAGTCCTGCTCCTGCCTGCTTGGTCCAGTCCTGCTCCTGCCTGCTTGGTCCAGTCCTGCTCCTGCCTGCTTGGTCCAGTCCTGCTCCTGCCTGCTTGGTCCAGTCCTGCTCCTGCCTGCTTGGTCCAGTCCTGCTCCTGCCTGCTTGGTCCAGTCCTGCTCCTGCCTGCTTGGTCCAGTCCTGCTCCTGCCTGCTTGGTCCAGTCCTGCTCCTGCCTGCTTGGTCCAGTCCTGCTCCTGCCTGCTTGGTCCAGTCCTGCTCCTGCCTGCTTGGTCCAGTCCTGCTCCTGCCTGCTTGGTCCAGTCCTGCTCCTGCCTGCTTGGTCCAGTCCTGCTCCTGCCTGCTTGGTCCAGTCCTGCTCCTGCCTGCTTGGTCCAGTCCTGCTCCTGCCTGCTTGGTCCAGTCCTGCTCCTGCCTGCTTGGTCCAGTCCTGCTCCTGCCTGCTTGGTCCAGTCCTGCTCCTGCCTGCTTGGTCCAGTCCTGCTCCTGCCTGCTTGGTCCAGTCCTGCTCCTGCCTGCTTGGTCCAGTCCTGCTCCTGCCTGCTTGGTCCAGTCCTGCTCCTGCCTGCTTGGTCCAGTCCTGCTCCTGCCTGCTTGGTCCAGTCCTGCTCCTGCCTGCTTGGTCCAGTCCTGCTCCTGCCTGCTTGGTCCAGTCCTGCTCCTGCCTGCTTGGTCCAGTCCTGCTCCTGCCTGCTTGGTCCAGTCCTGCTCCTGCCTGCTTGGTCCAGTCCTGCTCCTGCCTGCTTGGTCCAGTCCTGCTCCTGCCTGCTTGGTCCAGTCCTGCTCCTGCCTGCTTGGTCCAGTCCTGCTCCTGCCTGCTTGGTCCAGTCCTGCTCCTGCCTGCTTGGTCCAGTCCTGCTCCTGCCTGCTTGGTCCAGTCCTGCTCCTGCCTGCTTGGTCCAGTCCTGCTCCTGCCTGCTTGGTCCAGTCCTGCTCCTGCCTGCTTGGTCCAGTCCTGCTCCTGCCTGCTTGGTCCAGTCCTGCTCCTGCCTGCTTGGTCCAGTCCTGCTCCTGCCTGCTTGGTCCAGTCCTGCTCCTGCCTGCTTGGTCCAGTCCTGCTCCTGCCTGCTTGGTCCAGTCCTGCTCCTGCCTGCTTGGTCCAGTCCTGCTCCTGCCTGCTTGGTCCAGTCCTGCTCCTGCCTGCTTGGTCCAGTCCTGCTCCTGCCTGCTTGGTCCAGTCCTGCTCCTGCCTGCTTGGTCCAGTCCTGCTCCTGCCTGCTTGGTCCAGTCCTGCTCCTGCCTGCTTGGTCCAGTCCTGCTCCTGCCTGCTTGGTCCAGTCCTGCTCCTGCCTGCTTGGTCCAGTCCTGCTCCTGCCTGCTTGGTCCAGTCCTGCTCCTGCCTGCTTGGTCCAGTCCTGCTCCTGCCTGCTTGGTCCAGTCCTGCTCCTGCCTGCTTGGTCCAGTCCTGCTCCTGCCTGCTTGGTCCAGTCCTGCTCCTGCCTGCTTGGTCCAGTCCTGCTCCTGCCTGCTTGGTCCAGTCCTGCTCCTGCCTGCTTGGTCCAGTCCTGCTCCTGCCTGCTTGGTCCAGTCCTGCTCCTGCCTGCTTGGTCCAGTCCTGCTCCTGCCTGCTTGGTCCAGTCCTGCTCCTGCCTGCTTGGTCCAGTCCTGCTCCTGCCTGCTTGGTCCAGTCCTGCTCCTGCCTGCTTGGTCCAGTCCTGCTCCTGCCTGCTTGGTCCAGTCCTGCTCCTGCCTGCTTGGTCCAGTCCTGCTCCTGCCTGCTTGGTCCAGTCCTGCTCCTGCCTGCTTGGTCCAGTCCTGCTCCTGCCTGCTTGGTCCAGTCCTGCTCCTGCCTGCTTGGTCCAGTCCTGCTCCTGCCTGCTTGGTCCAGTCCTGCTCCTGCCTGCTTGGTCCAGTCCTGCTCCTGCCTGCTTGGTCCAGTCCTGCTCCTGCCTGCTTGGTCCAGTCCTGCTCCTGCCTGCTTGGTCCAGTCCTGCTCCTGCCTGCTTGGTCCAGTCCTGCTCCTGCCTGCTTGGTCCAGTCCTGCTCCTGCCTGCTTGGTCCAGTCCTGCTCCTGCCTGCTTGGTCCAGTCCTGCTCCTGCCTGCTTGGTCCAGTCCTGCTCCTGCCTGCTTGGTCCAGTCCTGCTCCTGCCTGCTTGGTCCAGTCCTGCTCCTGCCTGCTTGGTCCAGTCCTGCTCCTGCCTGCTTGGTCCAGTCCTGCTCCTGCCTGCTTGGTCCAGTCCTGCTCCTGCCTGCTTGGTCCAGTCCTGCTCCTGCCTGCTTGGTCCAGTCCTGCTCCTGCCTGCTTGGTCCAGTCCTGCTCCTGCCTGCTTGGTCCAGTCCTGCTCCTGCCTGCTTGGTCCAGTCCTGCTCCTGCCTGCTTGGTCCAGTCCTGCTCCTGCCTGCTTGGTCCAGTCCTGCTCCTGCCTGCTTGGTCCAGTCCTGCTCCTGCCTGCTTGGTCCAGTCCTGCTCCTGCCTGCTTGGTCCAGTCCTGCTCCTGCCTGCTTGGTCCAGTCCTGCTCCTGCCTGCTTGGTCCAGTCCTGCTCCTGCCTGCTTGGTCCAGTCCTGCTCCTGCCTGCTTGGTCCAGTCCTGCTCCTGCCTGCTTGGTCCAGTCCTGCTCCTGCCTGCTTGGTCCAGTCCTGCTCCTGCCTGCTTGGTCCAGTCCTGCTCCTGCCTGCTTGGTCCAGTCCTGCTCCTGCCTGCTTGGTCCAGTCCTGCTCCTGCCTGCTTGGTCCAGTCCTGCTCCTGCCTGCTTGGTCCAGTCCTGCTCCTGCCTGCTTGGTCCAGTCCTGCTCCTGCCTGCTTGGTCCAGTCCTGCTCCTGCCTGCTTGGTCCAGTCCTGCTCCTGCCTGCTTGGTCCAGTCCTGCTCCTGCCTGCTTGGTCCAGTCCTGCTCCTGCCTGCTTGGTCCAGTCCTGCTCCTGCCTGCTTGGTCCAGTCCTGCTCCTGCCTGCTTGGTCCAGTCCTGCTCCTGCCTGCTTGGTCCAGTCCTGCTCCTGCCTGCTTGGTCCAGTCCTGCTCCTGCCTGCTTGGTCCAGTCCTGCTCCTGCCTGCTTGGTCCAGTCCTGCTCCTGCCTGCTTGGTCCAGTCCTGCTCCTGCCTTGGTCCAGTCCTGCTCCTGCTGTGGTCCAGTCCTGTTTCTGCCTTGGTCCAGTCCTGCACCTGCTGTGGTCCTGTTCCTGCCTTGGTCCAGGTTGTCCAGTCCGGTGGTCCAGTCCAGTGGTCCAGTCTCGTTGTCCAGTCCAGTGGTCCAGTCCAGTGGTCCAGTTTCGTTGTCCAGTCCAGTGGTCCAGTCCAGTGGTCCAGTTTCGTTGTCCAGTCCAGTGGTCCAGTCCAGTGGTCCAGTTTCGTTGTCCAGTCCAGTGGTCCAGTCCAGTGGTCCAGTCTCGTTGTCCAGTCCAGTGGTCCAGTCTCGTTGTCCAGTCCAGTGGTCCAGTCCAGTGGTCCAGTCTCGTTGTCCAGTCCAGTGGTCCAGTCCAGTGGTCCAGTCTCGTTGTCCAGTCCAGTGGTCCAGTCCAGTGGTCCAGTCTCGTTGTCCAGTCCAGTGGTCCAGTCCAGTGGTCCAGTCTCGTTGTCCAGTCCAGTGGTCCAGTCCAGTGGTCCAGTCTCGTTGTCCAGTCCAGTGGTCCAGTCCAGTGGTCCAGTCTCGTTGTCCAGTCCAGTGGTCCAGTCCAGTGGTCCAGTCTCGTTGTCCAGTCCAGTGGTCCAGTCCAGTGGTCCAGTCTCGTTGTCCAGTCCAGTGGTCCAGTCCAGTGGTCCAGTCTCGTTGTCCAGTCCAGTGGTCCAGTCCAGTGGTCCAGTCTCGTTGTCCAGTCCAGTGGTCCAGTCCAGTGGTCCAGTCTCGTTGTCCAGTCCAGTGGTCCAGTCCAGTGGTCCAGTCTCGTTGTCCAGTCCAGTGGTCCAGTCCAGTGGTCCAGTCTCGTTGTCCAGTCCAGTGGTCCAGTCCAGTGGTCCAGTCTCGTTGTCCAGTCCAGTGGTCCAGTCCAGTAGGCCAGTCTCATTGTCCAGTCCAGAGGTTCAGTCTTATGGTCCAGTCCGGCGGTCCAGTCACGTTGTCCAGCCCGGTGGTCCAGTCCTGAGGTCCAGTTTCGTGGTCCAGGTCGGAGGTCCAGTCTGGTGATCCAGTCCAGAGGTCCAGCCCAGCAGTCTCGTCTAGAGGTCCAGTCCAGAGGTTCAGTCTAGCGCTTCAGTCCTGAGGTCCAGCCCTGAGGTTCAATCCTAAGGTCCGGTCCTAAGGTCCTGCCCGGAGTTCAAGTCCTGCGTTCCAGTTGATCCTCCTCAGCTGTTGCCAGTTCCGTCTACTCCGGTTCCGCTGACTCCAACTCTGACATCCACCTCCTTCATCACTGCTACAACGGCTATCCTCAACTCCACCTCCTACTACACGGATTCTCTTAATTACCCTGGCCCGTCGGTACTCCTGTCTGGACTTGGAACTTGTTTGACAGTGTGTCTCCTGGCGAACTATTGTCTGGACTTGCACTATTACCTCATCTGGGACTATTAATCATCTTTACTTCTGTATGCACCCATCTATTATTAAACCTGCTCAATTTCTTTTTAACCCAACACTGTTGTCTTCATCCATGAAACCCGGAACCGATCCCAAAAACTCCTTGAACGTGACACTAACTAAAGTACATCAGTAATACCCCTTTTCAATTAAATAGTACAAGCATTTAGAATAAAAATGGGTCTATACCGGAGCAGCATGGTTTTGCCCTTAAAAAAAACCTGTTGAGCAGATCTGGATCAGCTACTTTCACATCGCTGATCCGGAAAAAACACGGTTATTGCCATGTGTCCCTGGGTCTGCTCTGGCCATTAGTGTGATTCGTCAATTTCATGACTCATCATTGATGAGTCTCACCTTTCATATTGACAGGAGTCTCAGCCAATCAGATTGAGAGTGCAGCCAACAAATAGTCTAGCTGCACGGTCTCGTTCATAAATTATCACTCACCGCCTCTGCTGTGTGTGGTGCCGATATCGTGACCTTTCCCTTGGGGAAAATCGTCCCGAATATCGGCCACCACATGCTGGGAGCGATAATCTCTCTAGTGTGTGGCCACTTTAGTGTAGTAGCACCAATTCCTTAAAATACCTGTGTTATATTTAAAGCAATAAACCTTGGTGCTGATTCAGGGTTTGGGAATAAGGGCAAAAGGGGAGGCTGGAGACACATGATGGGCACAAGCAGTGTCCACAAGTGTACAGCCAGGGCCGGCGGAACCCGGTAAGCGGAGTAAGCCCGACAGGGGGGGCGCCAAGCCAGAGAGGCGCTCACCTCCGCCTACTATTCCCTGTTGCCATAGGAGTCGGACGCGGCACTGCCTTGGAGGAATGCGGCGCAGACATCCCCCCCGCTATGATGACCGGCAGGCAGCTCATACAGGATGTTCCTGCATGAACTGGCGCGGCAGTTACATAGGGCCTGATCCAGACCTAAACTCCTGTGCGTAGCGTATTTACGCCAAACGTACCACCGATGCACGGCAATAGGCACTCCCCTTGCTCGTACCTAGTTTAGCTTCCATTCGGTCGGCAAACCCTACCCTAACTTTTGTGTTCGTGCCCGCGGCCGTGCGTATATTCAATGCATTTTAACGATTTTCTCCCAGCTGCAGGCTAATTGTCCCTGGAGGTGTGTCTGGCTTCCACAGCTATTGGGGGAGTGTTCCTTAAATAGCATCCAGTGCAAGTAGCAGGTGCTTCATAGCTTCTAGTTCCTAGTGTCTCTGTGCCAGTTTCTTTCCTCCTCTTGCCTTGTGCTACTTTGCTTCTTACTTTCTTGAGTGCCCCAGTTCTGTCCTTACCCAGTACCTTGCCTCATACCTTTGTGTCTCCATTCCCTCCATCTCCCACCTTGCTGTTCAGTCCCATTTGTATTTTCCTAGATTATCCTGCCTGACTGTTTCTGTTAACCCCTTGTGGGTTTCTGCTGTTTGCTTGTGTGTGTGATTGCCCTGGTAGGTTTAGTCTGTCTTGTCAGTCCTGTCTGTTCCTTCCTAGTCTGCTGTCTGTCCTGTCTGTTCAGTGTTTTGTGTAGATTGTTACAGGTCAGACTCTGCTCGCTGTCTCCTCCCACTCCTCTGTCTAGCACTCACCTGTCTGACACCCTCTGTGCTTTTTCTGCCCTTCCTCCGTCCTCCTTCCTGGTGTAGCGTGCATCTGAGTTGTGAGTACCTTGTCTGTCTGGTCTGTATTGGGTTCAGTGCTTGTCATCTGCCTGTCCCTCTGCCACTCGTGAGGGTGGTAGTAATCGTTCAGGGACAGCCGCCGGATTTTAGGTTAGGTGTTTTGCTCTCCATATCTTTCAGCATACAGTACATTGTACTTACCTTCCGGTATTCCTAACATTTACATTGTACGTTACCTTCCAGTATTCATAACATATTTATATACCTAAAAGATGCACGCTACACCAGGAAGGAGGACGGAGGAAGGGCAGAAAAAGCACAGAGGGTGTCAGACAGGTGAGTGCTAGACAGAGGAGGGGGAGGAGACAGCGAGCAGAGTCTGACCTGTAACAATCTACACAAAACACTGAACAGACAGGACAGACAGCAGACTAGGAAGGAACAGACAGGACTGACAAGACAGACTAAACCTACCAGGGCAATCACACACACACCAAGTGGGCCAGTTTTTCTTCAGTTTGTACCTTTGCTGCTCTGATAACCTTTTTAGCCTCCTTCTGCTTTGTAAATTACACCTCCCTGTCATCATTACTCTGAGATTACTTATAATTCCGAAAAGCCATCTTTTTTGCTTTCACTGTAGTTATTACCACTTTTGTAATCCAAAGTACGGGGGGGAGGCTGGAGACACCTGATGGGCACAAGCAGTGTCTGCAAGAATGGGGGCAAAAAAGTAATATGAACATGAAGGGGCACAGCAAGGTGGTTATTAAGGGGCACAGGAATGTTATTCTGAGTTATCAAATCATTTATAAAGGAGAAGGGTGCAAATTTTTTTTTTCAGGGGGCGCCGGACATGCCAGCACCAGCCCTGTGTACAGCTCTGCTAAACCATTTTGCAAACTAAGGGGGGCTAATTTATTTAAATTCTTTTGCATGCAGGAAAAATATTTTACTTTTGCACACAGAACAAAAATACTGCATAACTTTATGTTTAGAATATAAATGAGAGTTAAGCTTAGAAATTGGACTGTATGCACACGTAAGTGCAGAATCTCTGTGTGTATTTTTACGAGTGGATGTACTGTTCGTGCTCAGAACTCAAACACACGCATGGAGACCATGGCTGACTGATTCACGGCATACATTAGCATGAAATGAGTCCTGCATGCGTGGCTAGAGGGGCAAGTCTCTTAATGTAAATGAGCTTCATACAGGCTACTAATGTACAGTAAGGTAGGACTGATTCACAAGTAAGAGTATCTTGCAGAAAAAGAAAAAGTAGCCCTCTAACGCTCTTAAGTTGATTTACGTATGGTTTGGTGCTTGCTATGCATCTAGTTTATATATTATTGATGCCATTAGACCTTTAATGCTATAGAAAACATTTCTATTTACATTAATTTGAATAGTTTAATATTATTTTTTTTTTTTTAAACATTTTTATTGGAGGAAATCAGGGCACAGCATTAGTTTACACAGGGGGCTTCATGCCTCACAAATCAATACAGAGTGAATTGGTTCATTACCAAGGGCGTATCTAGGGTAAATGGAACCTGGGGTAAATCTCAAAAATGCAACCCCCCCACCCCACCCCACTTGTGAAAAAAGTCTTGGCTTTGTAAAAAAATCTAATTTTGGAGTGTTGTATGTTTATATTTTATGCCATAATGTCATAATTTATGTTAATGATTCCAATGATTATGTACAAGAAAAAGGGACAGATTAGGGAGAGCAAAAATGTTGGTTTCTTAAGCAGTAAGAAATGTAATAGTAGTCACCTGCTGCACTGCCTTCACCTATTGTACACAACTATCGCAGGGGTCCAATTCAAAAAAGGCCTGCCCTGAAACTTCTCCAAGTCACTTTCAGCCACGCCACACAACCATACATCCCAACATTTGAAAATTCGAAAGAGGGACAAAATTTTGGAAGAGGGGGTGTGTCTTGTACCACCCAGTGGGTGTGTCTTGCATCGCCCAGACCAGCAGGTCTAGTACTTGCCCCTTTTATTTAACAACCATCCATATGTCTGCCTCTTATTATTAGGAATGCCATCCATATGCCAGCCCCTTATTATTTGTCCAGGATTCATATGTCCAGTCTCCATATCTGCCTCTTTATTTGTCCTACCTCCATGTCTGCCCCTTATTATTATTAT
>WWET01000793.1:53117-65010 GCA_011038615.1 Limnodynastes dumerilii | reverse complement strand
TATATATATATATAGGGATATATATATAGGGATTTAAACCTGCTAGGCTTGCTGCCGCTTCGCCACAGCAAAGGCAATACACACTTTCGCTAACAAACACAGACTAGTCAAATACCGCACTTCATCCGCACACACCCCCTCTCGAAATTGCAGCCCGAATATACAATCTTTTGGTGAATCCAGCTCATACTGTATTCCTGTCCCCGCTATGCACTCACACACATCCTTCCAGAACTTTTGAATCTCTGAGCACTCCCACAACAAGTGCCAGAATGTACAACCTTCCATCCCACATTTTGGACAACAGTCTGATATTCTATCTGCATATTTGCTAAGAATGTGAGGGTTCAGGTAACACCTATGTATGATGCATAACTTAATTTGTTGGAACCTATATGATGTTGAACACTTATGTGAGCTGGCCAGTAAATTACTCCACTCCTCCTCCTCCAATTCACCCAAATCCCCTTCCCACCTCCTTCTAAGAGACTGCACCTCTGCTTCCTGCACCGCAGATATTAAAAAGGAATACAAGTATGAAATAAGCTTCCCACGTCCCAATGCATGCAACGTTTTTTTGACCTGCGATGGTACTAGTGCTATATGATTACTGGAGCCAAATTGCGCTGACATAGCATGCCTAAGCTGCAAATAATGAAAAAAGAACTTATTTGGGACTCCTTTGCCTACTACCAGCTTTTCAAACGTTACTATCATATCAATCTGGCAAATGTATCCCACTGCCGTCACCTCATACCTCCTCCACATGGAACCACCATCCAAAGTCTTCAGTTCCCCCATTTGTTCATTACATCACAATGGAGTCTCTGGATCTAACCCCACTTCACCCACCCATTTAGACGCCCTATCCCAAACACCCTTTGCTTGCCATACAATAGCCAGAGCTGACTTTGGATAGGAACCCGCTAAGAGACTCTGCATTGGAGTATGTCCAAGTCCCGCCTGCTTCACTAATGCCCAGCGCAAGTCCCCATGAGAGGAATCCCCCACCCAATCCTTCAATAAAGCCAACTAGGCAGCCCAATAATATACTTGTAGGTTAGGGAGTGCCATGCCTCCAGAGCTCCGGGTGCAGCACAGCGTGCTAAATTTTATACGCGCCCTTTTACCTGCCCATATCAGAGATATCATGAGACTGCGCAACCTGTCAAAAAATACATTAGGTATATATATTGGGGAGTTAGCCACAACATACAGCACCTTCGGCTGGACGATCATTTTTAACAAGCTCACTCTACCGAGCACTGACAAAGGAAGCTTCCTCCAAACCCCAATCTTGTGGTACAAAATCCGACATGCGATTAGTAATTTCAATGCCTAAATATCTAATTTTATCTGCCCACTGCAGACGAGGGAAAGGGAGGGAAGCAACCGGCACAGGTCCCTGCAGCGGAAGAACATGGGATTTATCCCAATTAATGTATAACCCAGAAAAGCCACCAAATTTTTTAACTATCCTCAGCAAAGCAGCAATAGCAGCATGCAGATTAGCCAAGAATAAAAGAACATCATCTGCGTATAACGCTATCTTTTCTTCCCTATTCTCCACTACCAGGCCCTCCACTGCCGCATCACCCCTTATACAGCAAGCTAACGGCTCCACCGCCAAGGCAAATAATGCTGGGGACAGAGGACACCCCTGCCTAGTGCCCCTAAACAACCGAAACTCCTCTGATGTAAACCCATTCACAAGTACTCTAGCCACCAGCGCATAATACAAGAGGCGCAACCATCTGATAAACTCGGTTCCAAAGCCCATCACCGCTAATACCGCCCACAAATACTGCCATTCAATGGAATCAAACGCTTTCCTTGCGTCTAAGGAGACTACCACTGGCATTTCATAGTCCGCATGTTCCAACTGCAGGTGTGAATAGAGTCGCCGGAGGTTAATATTTGTTGCTTTACCCGGCATAAAACCAGTTTGGTCATCATGTATAACTTCTCCAATGACTCTATTCAGCCGGACCGCCAACACCTTCGCCAGTATTTTAACATCTGTGTTCAACAGAGAAATAGGGCGGTACGAGTCCACTAATTCCAGATTTTTCCCAGGCTTTGGCAGCACCACAATCAACGCCTCAGACATGGATGGAGAGAAGGCACCACACTCAAACAATTCTTTATATTGAAGAAGTAGTCTGGGAGCAAAGAATTCCACATGTTTTTGTATAATTCTATGGGGATCTCATCTACCCCGGGAGCCTTGCTATTGGGAAAGGAAGCAATAGCAGCCATCACCTCCTGCTCCGTAATGGGTTCATCTAGATACTCCCTACTATCAGTTGTAAGACTAGGGAGGGCTATGGTAGACAGGTATTCCTGCAGGTCATAATCTGTATAAGCAGCTTGACTACAATAGATCTTCTGGAAATGCTTTACAAATACCCCCGCAACCTCTTGTAGTCCAGTCTGACGCACACCCTCCTCATCCATAACACACACCATAACACACACTATGCCAGCTGGAGCTTGCTCGCCCCTAGCCGTTCCAGCCAGAAATCTCCCACTCTTATCCGCCTCCAAATACTGGGTATGAGAGGTAAACAGCAACTTTCGCTTAGCTTTATCCACCAAGTAATTCGTCCACTCTTGCCTTGCAGCCAACCACGCATACCGATCAGCAGCTTCGCCCGATCTCACATACTGCAGCTCCAACTCCTCAGCCAGCTCAGCCAACTTTATTTCCTGCTCCCCAGATAGACGCTTTATAACATTCACACTATTAATTAACGTCCCACGCATGAAGGCCTTAAAGGCATCCCACAATATGGGAGTATACACCGTACATGCATTATCAGAAAAGTACCCCTGCCATTGCGCTTCCAGATCACATTCTCCCCCTTGTCTGGTAAGCCAGTACGGGTGAAACCGCCAAAATCTTTGACCCACTACTAACGCCGTATCCAACGACAGCAATAACGGGGAGTGATCGGACACCCCATGCGCCTTGTACTCAACAGAGATTTTTTTGGAAAGAAGGGGGGAAGTAACCAAAGCCATATCAATGCGCAAAAACGCATTATACGTTGTCGAGAAGCAGGAGTAATGTGTCTTGTCAGGATATGTAACCCTCCATGCATCCATCAGACCCATTTCAGACACTAACTTAGCAAAAACAGTGCTACCGTCCCCCGAGTCTCCCACACCTCCCTCCCGCCACCTATCCAACCGTTTATTCAACACATTATTATAGTCCCCTACACATATCACCTGGACAGCTGGATCCTTTGCCATAAATTCCCCACATTTCCTCATAACCTCACCGTTATAAGGGGGAGGTATATATACAGCCAAGATAAGGTAACGTTGCATATTAATTGTAACAGATAAAAACACATATCTACCCAATGGGTCAACATCATGTTCATGAATTTTGCAATTTAAACGTTTGTGTATCAAAACTGAAACCCCCCTAGACATCGCTGTATGGGAAGAGTGAAAGGCCTGTCCCACCCACGGCTTTTTTAAACTGAGCACCCTGGTCCCCTCCAAATGTGTCTCAGTCAGACACACAATATCTGCATTGTAAGACTTAATTTGCCGCAATACCAATCCTCTTTTAACTTTATTATTTAGTCCTCGGACATTCCACGTCAGTAGAACCAGAGGACTTGTCTTTCTTATGTTACACCCCATGGTAGCCCCAACCAAAATCGTAACTCAATGTTTCTAGACATGCATACGCAGTGTATGAACACCACAGTAGCCCCCTCACCCCTCCAACCACCTCCAGGCCCGACTTGACATTGTTGCCCAACTAAATTCCTATCTTGAACCCTCCATACCATAACTTCCATTAATTAACTTAACTATGAACTCTCAACCCCTTCTCTTCCCACCCTGTATAACCTTCACCCCAACTTAAGGTATACTTAAAAGAATCCTACCGAGACACACAATCTAGTGATCTGCTTCCTCAGCAGCAACCCTCACCACCCACCTGACTAAACCCACAAAGGTAAGTACTCTTCCCCCTCCCAACAATTCAACCACAGTGCTCCCCACCACAATCAATCCTGTCCTACCCTATGATGACAATTATATACTATTACCCGGAAAACAGCAATTCCCTATTAATGATTTGTAAACATGTGCAAAACAAAAGCATATACAAAAGGACAAAAGTCTTGCCGCCTCAACGATCCAACGGAGCCCTCGCCGGGGCCACTCTGTCCAACCACGAAGCCGCTTCTCTGGAAGATTCAAAGAAGTGTGTGGAGCCATCCGCCACTACACGAAGCCGAGCCGGAAAGAGCATGGAATACGGGATCTGCAGCTCTCTCAGACGCCGCTTCACCTGAATGAACTGTGCCCTGCTCTTTTGAATCTCCATAGGAAAGTCCGGGAACACAGACACTCTTTGGCCATTGTACTCCAAGGAACCTTTAAGTCGCACCAACCGCAAAATTTTGTCTCTGTCCCGATAGTGGAGCAACTTTGCAATAAATGTTCTGGGTGGGGCCCCCGGCGGCAGCCCCCTCGTAGGCACCCGATGTGCCCTTTCCACCGCAAACTGAGACGTGAATTCAGCTGTCCCGAATGTATCCGTAAGCCATTTCTCCAGAAATATTTCCGGTGCCGTTCCTTCTGCCTTCTCTGGCAAGCCCACGAAACGGAGGTTATTCCGCCGCAGGCGGCCTTCCATATCTGTCAGCCTCTGTTTACAAAACATTACTTGTGATGTCAGCTCCGCAATTTGGGTCGGCACCGGTGCTGTACTATCTTCAAGTGTTGAAATGCGCTGTTCAGTTTCTCTCACCCGGTCTTTGATCTGCTGCATGTCTTGCCGGATTAGGGATAGATCCACTTGCACCTCACCAATTTTTTCTGTCACTTTTTTCTCAGATGAAGTGATAGCTTCCAATAATTGCTGCATAGAGATCGACGGTGCAGCAGCCGGTACTACCTCAGTCTCCAATGGCGGCAAGGGGGGAGAGCTCTCCGCAGGGGCATGACGGGCAAAACGCTCCAACCGGGCAGCCGAGGCAGATGTGCCGTGCTTTCCCATGGTCACTTTCGGCAGGATATATACTAAAATGTCCTCAACAATACCCTAACACCCACCAGATGTAGGGGGGGGGTCTCCAGCACACAAGTTAATAAAAGTGGATAGGAGGTAGTGACTGGGGCAGTGCTCCGGTTTATATATTCATCCAAATCACCCACAACACTACAGAACTACAAGTAGACTCTGAAGCAGGAGGTGTAGCAAGACAGGAGAATGGAGCTTCAGCACCTTAGCTTATGGGAAACAGTCCTCTGCAGCCTGCAGAATATTGAACTCCAAAAGTAAGCAGCCAAAGTTCAGCAGCATATAACATCAGAAAAATCTGCCTGTACTCACAGCACCCCAGTAATCAGTCTCAGTATACTGTGAGCCCCCCTCACTCTCCTCCACTGCCAGGGAAGCAGCAAGTCCCACACTTTGCTCTCTGCCAAGGCCAGCCCCTCTCCACGTTCTGAACACTGCCTTTCAAGATGGCGTTCACCCGCCTTTAGTTTGGCGCCAAACTGATCCTCCGCTCACCCAGTGCAATCACACATCCCCTGGGAACCTTTGGTCTTCTCCTTCTCCTCCCTTGGCAATGCAGGGAGAGCCCCCGTTACAATACGCTCCACACCACCGCCAGAACGGGCCTCCGCAGCATGCACCTGCGCTCCAGCACCTGCCGCTGCTGCACCTCCGACTCCCGCTGTCCTCCGCCTCCACCGACACACTAGACACCACCAACGCACGGCAGACCTCTCTCCTCACTGCAGGCACCTTCCCAGGTACTTGTAAAGGCACAATAGGTCCAGTATCAGGATGTTAAAAGGATATGGACGGGGAGCAGCTCTCTCCTACGTCCTACTCCATGCGTGTCAGGCCACGCCCCCTTGCAACCCTTCTGTTTAACAATTTGACACCAGTGACCATCCTAGATTAAAGTATAGAATCAGTATCGCCATCATGTGTATCCAGTACCCAGTATACCCATCATATGTATCCAGCAGCCAGTATCTCCATCATGTCTGTCCAGCACCCTGTATCCCTATCATTTCTCTCCATCTCCATGTTCTCCACTTCCCAATATTCCCCATCATGTCTCTCCAGCACCCAGCATCCACCAACATGTCTGTCCAGTGCCCGGTATTCCCCATCTTGTCTCTCCAGCACCCAGAATCCCCCATCATGTCTCTCCAGCACCCAGTATTCCCCATCTTGTTTCTCCAGCACCCAGAACCCCCCATCATTATGTCTATCCAGCTTCCCTAGATTTCCCATTCATGTCTCTCCAGCCGCCTATTATTTATAGAACTGCAGCAGCGGCTGATAGCAGGAACCTCATTTCAGAATTGCACTGCAGCGAGGAGTGGGGGGATGAGAGCTTCTGCAGCCCGGCCCTAAGAGCTATTTATTAGCTCACTATTGATTCTATAATATATTATGTTGTGCAGAAATTGTCTGCAGACATTTATAAACCCCCTCTTTCGAAATTTGACCAAAAATGTTTTGGCATTCTTGAAAAAGAGTTTTTTGTCTGCTTTGTTTTGCTTTGGGTTTTTTTCACAGTGAAAAGGCGGGCACAGACTGGAAATGCTGGCCGTAAAGGTAGGCCAAATGCAGGGAGGATTAGTGCTTAAGCGGATGCTATGTCATCCTTCTGACTCACTTTCTTTGCTGTGTGGCAAATGTTTTGTGCACCATTAAGGAAACAACACAATCTGGGAAATAAAAACACAAAGCATGTAAGTTCCTAAACTGATATTTATAGCCGGCAGTCAAGGAGAGTGATACACTTGGCTCAGCACTCATTCACCATGTGCTGAAAAGGGTTAAGATTCTTGCACAGACATCTTACAATACAGATGCAGACTTATTTTTACAAGTTGGTTTGAAGAAGCAGTAATGGGATTTCAGTAATCTTTTGAGTGCGATTGTGCCTACATCAGCTGGACGCCATCGGAACCTGGGGCATGAGCCCTAAAAAACCCACGTTAGATATGCCACTGTTCATTACATCAACAATAAATTCGCCACAATATCATCCACATGAAAAGAGATCCCCACACGTTAGGCAATTCATGCAGTGTTTATTACCAATGTATTACCAATACATTCAATCCCGGTAACTTTCCCTTATAAGGATCCATCCCTCAAAACAATTGGTGGGTCATTAACATGGGTTCTGAGTTCGTACCAGTAAATGTTATGGAAGCATTTATGTAAGCACGATTTTATCGTATCAGGCAAGATTTCAATAAAACTTTCCCATATCCCAAAGAATTTGTTTGTGTCTCTTTTTTTTTTGGATAGAGGTCTCCAACCAGTCCATCCGGAATACCTGGAAAAGCTTTTGATGGAACATCTGTAATGTTGGGGGTGATACTTAAATCCATTACTGCATAATGCACTTTTTGGCTACTGCCGACACTATTAATAGCAATTTTCTACTGCCCTTTGTGAACTTAAGTGATGGGGCGGGTATACCCAGGACCGCCCACAAAGGTGTTAAGGGGGCATATTCCAGCAGGTGATTGGAAGTATAAAGTTGTACTAATGTCCAGAAATGCTTTATACGCGGGCATTCAGTGAAATAAACAGTGAAATAAGGACGCCTCTGATGACCCACATTTGGGGCAATTACTGGAATCTGAGAGGCCCATAATGCATCTGCGCTTTGGAGACAGGTATCTCTTATGATAAATATTTAAAAATAGTTCTTTGTATGTGTTGGCTGGCATGGTCTTACATGAGTATAAGAGAGCTTTGCGGATATCTTCTTACAGAGAGGTCTGGAAAAGTTTCTGACCAGGGGTGTGAATCACAATTTTGGGCATTTAAGATACATTGGTTCAGAAGTTTATAATTATGTGAGATAGCCCCTATGGGCCGGATCCAGAACTACGTCCGTCTTTCATAGACTGGGTCTTCTGCTCTGCTCGACCCTGATTAACAGCTGCGTTGCAAGATGGCCTCCTATATCCCGAGATCACTCGTAAAGTGCGGGCCCGATGGTCTCTCTGGTCTGCTGGATTGCCAATTGCCATCACCTTCCGTCTAGCATAAGTTTCAGCCCCACTGTGGGTCTTCTCCCACCTCACACGAGGGCTCGGCGGGTCTTCTGGTTGCATGCGCTCTTCTGCCAGTTCGGTGTTCGGCCCTGTAAGATGGCCGCCAAAGTGTTGCGTGTCTCAATGGCTGCTGTGGTCCCCAGCACCGCTAATCTTCTCCGCCCTCCGCCAGGTATATTCACCGCCGCAGGTCTTCCCCATGCGCGGGACTGATCTGCAGGTTCTCCAGCTATGTCCACCACCTAGCCGGTCCGGCCCTCCGTCCTTCAAGATGGCCGCCGGGGTGTTGCATGCAGCTCCTCAAGTCTGACTCCAGTGCGGTCAGATCAAAACCCCAGGGAGCTGGTCAGTAGTCTCTCTTGCCTGGGTCTATCCTGTTGCTTGTAGGGGGGTTCACGGTCACTGATTTTATTTTTATCACCACGCTTTTTAAGGTTAATTACCGCTTTCCTGCAGGAGCTCAAGTAAAACGCGTCTTGCTTCCTAGGAATGCCCACCGGAAGACCTAATTTTTTTTTAATTGTTAAATAAAACATTAAAATATATACAGTATATATATACGTTCTCTGGACTAAGCTAATATCTGAAGTACTTTTATTTGGACAATTGAGCATACCTCCTGTGTACCCTGTAACTTTGTATCCTTTTTTATGAGGTTGTTGCAACTTGTCTGAAAGATTCACAATTTGTTTTTGTGTTTAAATTGATTCAGTACTGTTATAATGATGCAATTTCGTGCTGCTAATCTGTCTGAACTTCGTTCAGCAGAATTACAGAAATGTTGACTTTAGTTTATCAGAACCAGAATCTAACCATCTAGTAGAGGTGTCAAATTCATGGAGAGGAGATCTGGTGGATTTAGAAAAGCTCCTAATTAGGGAATTGAAAACCTATTGAGATATTCACCTTTTAGAGAGCTACTCTTCTAGTAACAAAATCCCCAGAGGTCTCAGACTACTAAAAGAACCTGCCTATTATGTATCAGATGTGTCATTTGTGACAAAATGGCACCAAATACTGGATCATTGTTCTTTAGAATTGATTCAATTAGTAATAAGTGAAAAAAGATCAGAACACTTATATTTAGAGAACGAATTAGCTAGATTTAGTACTAGTATGGCACAGTATTCAATAGATGAGGAATTTATTAAGGCTAAAACAGATCTGGAGGCCAAACTAGCTAAAATTGAGGAAAATATAATTAAAATAAAGAGAGGTAAAATCCAACAGGATGTAAGGGATTATCAGAAAAATATTGTTAGAACCTGGATGAAGAATAAAATAGGAAATAATAGAATTATTAGAACTGATAACCCCAGCGATACAAACAACCAAAATAAAAATAGAGATCGAAATAGAAATAAAAATAGAAATAATAATAAAAATAATAATAAAAATAATAGGCTGACAAAGGAGGAGGGATAGCTGTACTAGATAGGAAAAATTACATTAAGGAATCTTTAAGGTTGTTAGGGGGTACAGATTCATATCAGCCTCTTAAGACCAATCCCACAGAGATATTTGTGAAGGAGTTGGAGGAACTATTGACCGAAGGGTTGAGAAATAACTATATCTGTAAAGAGGAATTTGGTTATTTATTTAATCAAAGTCCTCGTATTGCGACATTCTATCACCTCCCAAAATTGCATAAAGACAGACTCAGTCCCCCAGGCAGACCTATCGTCTCGGGGATTGGGTCTGTCTCTGCTAGAGTGTCAGAGTTTGTGGACACCCATATAAAGAGGTATGTCCCCAGATTAGACTCATACCTTAAGGACTCAACACAGGTCCTGAAAACCCTTTCGGATTTACAATGGGAGGAGTCTTTCAATTTATGTATACCTCAATCCCGCATACAAAGGGTCTAGAGGTTTTAAAATCGACCTTAATAGGAGACCCATCGGTCTCTGAGGGCATGGCAGACTTCTTGATAGACTGTGCAGAGTTTGTTCTGACAAAGAATTTCTTCTCATTTCTGGATAAGTTGTTCCTCCAGATCAGGGGGACAGCGATGGGGACGATTTTCGCTCCTAGCTTCGCGAACATCTACCTTGTAAGCTGGGAGCGAGAGTCAGTATATCCTCATAAGTCCTACGCCAAAGTTAAATTGTATAAAAGGTACATCGACAACGTGCTCCTGGCTTGGGATGGTTCCCCAGAGGAGTTCGCTGGTTTTGTGGAGAGCCTCAATACAAATACGTTTGGGCTGAGGTTCACTTCCAAATTTGGCGGTCAAGAAATTGAATTTTTGGATCTGTTTTTAAAAGCACCTAAAGAACTGGAGGTATCTATCCAGACATGCACATACTTCAAAGAAGTTGATAGCAACTCCTATCTAAACTATAGGAGTTGTCATTATAAAAATGGCGGGATAATGTCCCTTATTCGCAATTCTTACGTTTACGGCGGAATTGTTCCACCGAGACTGAGTTTAAGAGACAAGCGGACGTCTATATACGACGATTTCGTGAGCGACATTACCCAGAAGACCTGGTACAACATAGTTACCAGAGAGCTTTAAGTAGGGATAGGTCGTCTCTATTAGGTTACAAATCCTCTGTGAAATCTACTGAGTCCCCCCCTGATGCCGATACCCATAAGATTGAGTGCCCTCTGGTCATTGACTATAATAGATCAGGTGGTGAAGTTAAGGGAATTATTTCCAAACACTGGCCGGTCTTATTGTTGGATCCAGTATTGGCACCAGTTTTACCCCCTAAACCCAGTATAAAGTTTAGGCAGGCAAAAAATTTGAAATCCATGCTCGCCCCTAGTCTGTTACCTGTGTCATCTAAGAAAGAGTCTTTTATTTCTAAACCTAAAGGGTGTTACCCCTGTGGGGCGTGCAAAATTTGTAGGTACATCTCGAAGGACAAGGTGGTCTATGACTCAAGTGGGACTACACAATTCAAAATTAAGGATTACACGAATTGTAATACGACTTTTGTCGTATATTTGCTCCAGTGCAATTGTAAAAAACTTTATGTGGGCAAGACTAAGCGCCCTTTAAAAATACGTGCACTGGAGCATTACCGGAATATTTTGAACCGGAATCAGTCCCACTCAGTTTCTAGACACTTTGCCTCGGTGCATGGGGGGGTCCATTAAGGGGTTTAAGATCCAGGCAATAAAACATGTGAGCTTTGAATTGACCCCTTTTTTAGAGTAGATATCCCCCTTTATTAATTTTTATACATATTTTATAAAATCTATATTCTTCCATTTTAAATAACTTGTATTTTAATAATTTATTTAAATGAATTTAATAATTTCTTTTTTAGGAATTGTTTTTTAAAGAACTTTTTTAAAAAGAATGGTCTAATGGTTGAAATAATTATTGGGTATTGTCATACGTTTTTTTAAAAAAAACCCTCTCTTTTTTTAGTCAGTCTAAAATATTTAAAAGGACTAGTTATAGGAGAGGTTAATTGATGAAATAATTCTAAGGTTCTATTGCATTGAATGTTTTCCTGGTAAAATTAGTTTTAAATATTAAATAATAAAAATTTTATTTTAATCCATTTTTAATTATATAGTAGGAAGGGGATTCTATAAGTATATTGTGATCTGTATTATGTATGGTCGTAATAGGCACCTTTATAAAATATACCGGTGCCGATGCTGGTATGTTTGTTGTAAACACAAAAACTACAATAGTCTGTTGTAAAGGGTCTCTTTTATTCGGTTTAATTGCGGTCCCAATGGAGAACCTGTGATTACCGGCATGAAGGACTATAAAAAGAGACTATGTCGTCACCTGAACACACCCCCTGACGAAGTCTCTAGGCGACGAAACGCGTAGGGGCGGGGCTAT
>WWET01000793.1:32568-43311 GCA_011038615.1 Limnodynastes dumerilii | reverse complement strand
AAATTGTCAGTGAATACTTTTAGTACTATCTTTATAGAAAAGATAAAAGTGACACTGCAGCTGAGTCTTTCATTACATCTTGGCCTCCATGAAATTGGCCATCTCCATAGGCCTCAATGGATAAAATTAGATTCAGGGAGATTACCAAACACTTCAGGGAGTCAGGGAGATTACCCAATCTTCAGGGAGTCTCCCTGATATTCAGGGAGAGTTGGCAACTATGTTTAAGACTTACCTGACCAAAGACAGGTCTGCCTGCAGGTGCTGGTCCCGACATGAAGAGCCTGCTCCTGCGCAGTGCTTCTCATGACGGTGCTTCATTTTTTACAAAGTCCCAGCAGAGAGCCACTGCGCATGTGCAGGCCTTCCAGTCACACGAAGAAAGCCCGCGATGACTGAAAAAAGCTAGAATGTCATCGTGGGACAGCCAGCGGAGGGTGCGTCTTAGCAAATAGTATGAACGTAGCTCACAAGTTGACAGAGCCTGAGCTACGTTCATACGTTATTAGTAAATAGAGCCCTATACATCCTATCCAGATTGTTTCCACAAAATCACACAACTCTGGCTAGGACGTAGGGAAAAAGGGCAGTCGTGTAATTTACGCAGATGTGCACAGGCTGTGAGTTGTATTTCTGCAGTCTCTACCGGTTTCCTATATTTTCAATTTATTTTTTTTCTATTAAATGTAAAAATATGAAAACACCAGTAAAATGATTTATACACAACATACAGCATTGTTATATCATAGTAACGGAATTCTGCTGCTATTCTGGCAGAAAAAAATTTATTAAAAAGAATTAAATCATTTTTACACGGAACTCTGAATATGGCGTACGACTATAACTTGCACAGTCCGCTTTAACAAAAACTCTGTATCAGATGCAGACACAGGCGGATAGGCAGCAGCGCGACCATCTTTCTGCACTCACTCCATTTCTGGGCATGTGCAGTGCGAACTCCCGCTGATATTCTGCCTGAAAAACAGGCAGAGGCACAGCTCTAGATCAGCTCCAGTGTAATCTGTTATTTTATTACAAAACATAGACTATGATTTTGTTCTATAATTTTTTTGAATAATTATATTTAGTATTTAAATAATGTTTAGTATTAATGTTTAATGTTTTACAGTGCCAGGACCGTTTCATAAATAGGGGGTGCTGGATAGAGTTGGGGAAAGCTGGAGAGAAGTGTTGAATAAATGTAGAAGAGCTGGAGAGAATACAAGGACAGTGGGTTCTGGACATAAAGTGGAAGCTAAGAACATAGAAGAAAGTGTGATTAACAAAACTGAGGGAGTGGTACTAGAAAAAATGTGAGAGTTGGAGAGAACATGGGTAGAGGTTGATGGGCATAATTGTATATATATCAATTATGGGAAAATCTGTGCCTATGAGGCCAAAGAGTTTGTTTCATATTAGCTTACTCTCTTAAAATTCAGGCTATCCTTCTGCATTTGTCTCAGAGCAGTGGTTGATAATACAAATGCCTCATCAAAAGTACAGGAAAAACTACATTTTCAAAAGTGAACTGGCGATGCTGAAGAGACCAATTCTATTTCAGGCATAAAGCACATGCTTCTTTTTTACTATTGCTCTGTGCATATGTTGTTCCACTAATGCTGGGTACACACTGGCAAGTTTCAGTAATCATCTGATATTGTTACTGTTTTAGCAAATGACTATGTATCTGATTTTGTAGAGTACACACTAAAAACATTCCCCTCGCTGGTGCATGGTTGTTCGCAAAAATTAGGAACTCCTAAAAATTAAATAAAACATTAATTTGCTGTTTCAGATGATTTAGCAGCATCGTGAGACAATACACATTAGGAAGATATCTGCAAAAACTGTTGTTTGATTGTGTGGTTTGCAGGATTATCTGCAGCAAAAACCGCAGTGTGTACTCAGCTTTAGGGCCAGATCAGATTCTAGCTCTCACTTTTCTATTACATACTAGAGAATGTCAGCTAGAATCTGATTGGTTGCTATGGGCAACATCTCCACTTTTCCAAATCCACAGCTAAGTAAATGTGGCTCTTAGTCTCTTTGTAGAAATATAGTAATGAAACACAATGAATCATATCTGCTAAAGAGCATAAACATATAATTGGTGTCTTATGTAATCATAATTGTGCTCTGCTTTCTACAAACATTGTTTACTCAGATTATAGATAGCTGCCGCACATGGCGTAGCAGTATGAACATTGTATTCCATACCAAGGAAAATGAAACATATGTTTTCATTTTGAACATGACCTTTTTATAGGTACACAATGTAAGCAACACCAACATATTTTTCATAACTATAAGTTTTTTGTTAAAGTGATAGTCATGTAATTGATCATAGGTCCTTTTTAATATACACAAACTACTGATTTTTATGTCACAATTTTCTTGTGTGTGGTGCCTTTTATTTATTTTTCCAGCTGAATTAGTTTATTCACTAATATTGTTTAGATGTAAAGTATGCACTTGAAAATATAGCATGCATGTGCCATACAGGGATCGATGTAGACTTGATGGCACTGTATTTGGAGTTTCACTTTGGAACACCCACTGTATCAAAGCATCTATGTGAGCAACTGGGAGACCACTCCCAACACTTGCACAGACTTCCGATGAGTGTCCCTAACCTTAAAATGGGGATGGGAAGGAAGCCATAGCATAGGCAGCGATTAGCACGCCCATGCTGTAAATCTACATTAAAAAACCCTCCCCCTTGCAGCCACAACTGACCCCACTGTCAGAACAAGGATCCAATTGTTGAAACCAGTTGCATGTTCACTCACAAAAAGTAGTCATTTTCCAATTAATCCCCACTTTCCAAAAGTCTGTTTCCGATCCACACACTTACCAAAAATATGTCTCTTTTACTGTTCCCATTTTTAATGCCCCATTGTGTATATTACTGAAAAATCACAAGAAAGCAATTGATGGTAAAATAATAAATAAATAACCTTTTTATATAATTTAATATTTTTTTTATACCATTTTATTTTAGATTTTGAAAATAGAAGCATTTGATTAGATTTTGAATATACAAGCATATGCATTATGCTGGTATAGTAAATACTATACTGGTTAAAAACTCATCTGAATTTCCAACACACACAAACAATTAATAAAATATTGGATTTATATTTCAAGCTATTATAAAGTATAAAACCAGTTCACTTTTTTTTTGCTTACTTAAATACCTTACAGTCTTTTTATGTGATGTAATCAGTTAATAATCACTTTCTTCACACATAGGGGCTGATTCAGAGATGCATTTACACCTTTTTTTAGGTGGAAGTGTACAGTTTGGCTAAACCATTATTCAAAGTAAGGGGTGTTAATTAATTGTAAAAAAAATTGCATGCAGGGAAAATACATTACTTTTACACATAGAACTAAAATACTGCATAGTTTTATGCTTATTCTATAAAATAGAGTTGAGCTAAGAAACTTTACCTCCTAATTTTATTTCTGGTTTTACAATTTAAAGCTGCCTCCCCTTGCAATTCAACATGGTATTGCTCAGATCTACACTTGCAGCTAAAAAAAAAGGTGGAAGTGCAACTCTGAATCAGCCCCATAATGTCAGTCTGTCATCCTCAAGTTGTGACTCTTTTGTACTTTCCAGTCAAATGGAAGTTATTACTAGAATTAGGTTCACAGACATAAATAAACAAGAACGTGGGTAGATAATTAATTTAGTCAATTTGCTTTCAGACTGCATTTCAGACGCAATCTACGTAAGAAAAAGATACGTTAGTTATACATCCGGTACTCTGAATACGGCCTTAATGAATATATAAGTATTACAGCCATGTTAGAATTAGGCCACTTACCATGAAAATTCTTAAATAAATTATTACAATGTTTAGTTTAGTTAAATATTTTCTTTTAAAGTGTATTCTGTAAAAGATGAAACTGAATAGATATTACATTAACATTTTTTTTTTTTTAAACAAAAACGACTTTATGGATCGTTCAGTAAAACTTTGGGACATATGTAAATCAGTGTAATATCTAGACCTATATGTGCCTTAACCTTCAAACACCAGCAAGTGGGTTTATAACCAGGCCTCCAAAATGACATAGGTATCCGTTATTAGGCATTCCCTAGTAACTCAGATGTTTGTTCTTGGGAAATAAAGCACATTGAATGGACTTTCAGTAGTAGTAGTATGTGTTATTGCAACCATTCTTTAAAATATATGTAGTGTGTACTATAGTTAAGTTTTCTTTGATGACCATATATTTGACCATAGGCTATGATTCAGGAAGTTATTACACTGATTCTGACTGATTATCTTGAACAATATCCAGTAAGCACTCTGATAAGGCGCTCCAACACCTTTATTGTATGAGTGCGTCCTTATCAGCTATTGCATGGACATTTCTGATTGTTTACAGAACAAAATTGTTTAAAAATAGTAAGATATGATTGTGAATAAATTCTACCTTGTGTAAAGATATAACCGGCAAATCAGCCTGGTTATCCTATAGTGTAACTCATCATTATAACTCATCATTTTTTTTTTTTAAGGCAACAAAATGGTCCAGATATGCTGATAATCGGATCATTAAGAATGTTCTGACTGCCACTGCCTTTCCTAGTAGAATAAGCCTAGATAGGTGAGGAAAGCGTGCTCTCTGCAATGTCACTGCTGTCCAGAGCATTATGCATACTTGCCAAACCCCTGCAATGTCTGGGAGACTCCTAAAAATGTAGTCAGCACTCCTGAGAGCAAGGTGCAAGGTGCGTAAGTGGCCTGATTTGGATGGAGATCGCAATTGTACAGTGTGGTAGGGTGCTCCCACTGGTGCGGATCAGCGGTTGTGCAGTTGTTCAGTATGTATGTGTAATGAGTAAAACAAATAATTTTACACACACACACATACATACATACATACATACATATATATATTTCTTTGTGACCTTTACATTGCATGTGTAAATTTGCACATGCTGTTACTCTTAAACTCTAAGGTCTACCTATGTTCTATCTTTAGCTTTACCTTTTAACCTTTAAGCAGATTAATGTTACAGCAACACTGGTCCTGTTTAGGAAAGAAGGAGTTAACTGTCACATCCTATACCAGTGACAGAACACTGCACTGTTACCAAGTTACTATCCTTTCCGTTTTACATTGGCTGATTCCTCCTCTCTGCATTGGCTGCTGATAGGAGCTCCGTACTCTGTGTTGTGTCCTGCACAACCCTTGAAGGAGGGGTTTTGTGAGATTCTGTATGGCAACAGCATGTAGGGGGGCAGAAGAAGGTTTACATCTTAAGGGGGTGTAGAGCAGCCTAGATGGGAAACAACAAGCAAGTATCCAAGCTGTGCAGTGCAACTACAAATGCAATGTGGCTGTAACAAGACAGTGGGTGCAGGATAAGAGAATTAGCCTCAGTAGCAGATTGGCACTGCAGGATTTTCTCTCTTTATCCATCTTTCACCCTGATCTTTATCTGCAAACAAATCCATTTTAGGAGCACCAAAAATCGTTCTAACAGTTGAAAATAAATGAGGTAAGCGCATTCTCCTTATTATTTTGTAAGGATGCCTTCTATCTCTTTTATCAAATGGTAATTTTGTTTGGCTGGATGATGTCTATCTGTTTACAACATCATTACATGCCCACAGTCCATTAACGATGTGAACCACTTTCATCCAAATGAACGTGTGTATCTTATTAGCATTGGCTGATGCTTTTATTACACTGTGCATATGCAGTCTTTAATATTTAGTATTTGCTTATATTGATTATTTAAAAATGACAATGATGAAACTCTTGCTAAGGAAAGGTTATGTCAAACATCAAATTCCCAGTGCTGGCATTTGTGCTATAGCACAAGCAGTCTATGAAACTGCATGCATATGTATTATTATTATTATTATTATTATTATTATTTATAGAGAGCTATGTGGTTAACCCTTTCAACACGGGAAGGGCACGCAAATCATCTTCCAAAATAAGGTCTTGGAGCACATTTTCAGCTTAGTATTCAGAAAAAGATGAGCAGCAGAAAAGGAACACTTGTCATTTAGTACTGCAGACAGCAAGTCAACTCTGCAGGCGACAATGATTCATACACAGTTCAGCTATGACCTACTTATGTGAAAGTAGGTGACACAGGGAGACTTATATACTGATAAATAATTATTAGAAATGCTGCTTTCTAAATTAACTTGATACTGATAGAGTGTTAAGTTATCTACAGTCCTCATAAAATGTTTAATGTCTGGTATATATAATTACATCTCTGTAAAGTCCAGCAAGGATACACGATTAGCTGTCCTTTCAGCTTCTGCAAATTGCATATGTAGAGTAAATGGACTGCAGTAATCTAGTATGCAAGGTTAGAATGAGTTCTAGCCTGCAGACTCCTATACAATCCACTGGGGATATATATTGCAGGTCTAAAGTAAACAAACATGGTCAGTGATTGCAGCTAATGTAGTAGAGTCCAGCTGGTATTATATGCAGCTTCTGTAAACATAAAAGAGAAAAGCTAACACAGACAGCCATCTGTACACCTGCATTATATGAACTGTGGAAAGGCCTGTTGTGGTGCACTAGGCAAAAATGCACTGTAATCTTGTGGTGTTGACCATGAGGGGGAGCTTTGCACACCTGCTGGGACAACTGATAAACAAATCTTTGTATGTATGTTGTATATATGTGTTTATTATTCCATCAAATATATTTCATTTCACCCTGTTAGAATAAGACATGAAGAAGATTAAGAGGCCTATGATAATCTTTTAAATATGCGGGGGAGTGGGGCTATTTACTTATTAAATAATTACCTACAGTAACCTGTCAGACCTCTCCTTTCATTATATATCTTGCAATAGATCAAAGCTATTTCTTTACTGGCAGTTTTAGGGACTTGTGTTGTAAATTGTACAATACAGTAAATGTAGGCAGATCAATAAACTTAGTTTTACTTATTTGTGCAGGAGTTGTTACCATGTGATCTTGGTTCAAGGGGCATGCGAGCAATTAAATGTGATAGTTTATTAAGGTAAAAGGCATAGATGCCATAGATGTATAATATTTAGATGGTGCTTGGAATACATAGATTAAGAAGTACTTGCAATAATTTGATTTAATTATGCTGCGTTCAGATTGCCACTGCCTAAAAAGCCAGCTTTTTAGGCAGTGGGCAAAATTTTTAAAATTTTAGCCTGGTGCGTTCAGACTGCGCTGAAAATACCGGCTTTTTTTTTTCTTTACAAGCCGGCAGCTATTTAAATAGCCGGCTTTTCAGCGCAGTGTGAACTGGGGAATCCGGCTTTTAAAAAAGCCGGCAAAAACCCTTCTTTTTAGCCGGGTCTAAGACCCGGCTAAAGAGACCCGGCTTCACCGTTCACATTGCCTGAAAAAGCCGGGGTTTTCATAAAAACGGGCAATTTCATGAAAACCCCGGCTTTTCCATGGTAATCTGAACGGGGTATTACTGGGTATTTCACTAAGAATTGAAAATGAAAAGCCAGCTTATGATATACATAACGTGCTGTAAGTTGGAAATACGCACCAACCAATAAGTAACTTTTGTTCAATTGTTGAATGTGTAAAAAGCCCTTTATTGTGTAAATGTGTGTAACCTATTAATTAGTAATGACATTGAGGAGGAAAACTGTTATGTTGTGGTCTATATTGCTCCCAGGTAACCTGTGACAGTATTGCTTGTGATAAGGAAAATATTTCTAAATGTTTATGGGGATTGATAGATAGATAGATAGATAGATAGATAGATAGATAGATAGATAGATAGATAGTGTATTTTTGCATGACATAGGTACTCACCTAAAAGCTACACAGATTTAATTGGCCCATTGTAGCATAACAGTCCTTTATATACTAGTTCACAGTCATTCCCTAGCAATAGGTTACTAAAGATAAAAGCAGGACTGAAATTGTCCTAATGCAACAGATCCGTCCTTGAGGCAATACATATACATATGTAGAGAGAAATACTTGTGCTGTCCTCGGTGTTCCTCTATATAACCATGTTTCAGTAAGTAGGTCAAAGCTGCAATTGAAAGCAAAGATATGTAAGCATCAGAATCATCCAAGACAACTCACTCACTGATATCTGTTACTTATAGACCCTTTTATAGTATGATTTCTGTTGTTATCTGGGCAGAACATTTCCATTGGCCCATTTAAAGGCTTGTGTGTCCTCCAAACACTTGATGCCCAATTAAGGGGGAATGTGTAGACAAAGGCATGTCTTAGGTCCAAAGTCATGAGTTCCCTTGACCACACTAGAGCTAGTCAGGGTCTAGACATGTGTTTCAGCTATTGTATACTGTCCTGAAGTGATAAGAGTAGTGCAAATGCATGAGCTAAATTGTGCTGGCAAAAATTATCTTTTAAAGGAAAGATTTTTGTTTTTAATATACATAAATATGTTTAAACATTGCTGAATAAAACATGTAAATGGGATAGTTTAGAAAGGTGTTTTCTATATGGTGCAGTAAGCTATACAACAACTTAAAACCAGTGCTAGACTCAGATGCCTGTTCTCTTTGTTTTGTTTATATTAGTATGATATTTTTGTCATATTTTGGAATATTGTAAGAATATTGTAGTGGTCAAAGGAGAAAAAAATTATTACTTATTCGTGACATACTTTTCCATCAGGAGTTAAATATTTCTGATGCCATCCATAAGTAGGTCACGAAAAAGAAATATTCCAGCCAAGTGGTCTTTACATCAAAACTGCAACCATAGTTACTGCATTCTATCACTATGGCAACAAGCATTTCTCTGCACGCATCTTCTACATGTGTTACTGTTGAATTTGCCTAGAAGGTATTATATAAAAAGCTCTTTTTTTACTAAATGCTTATTGCATTATAAATTGCGTGATACAAAAGTCAGTAAAACTGTTTTTATGTAGTACCTTTAAAAGGAAACATATGATAAATAGATTACAATATTACAGTTTTGTCCATGGATAGCTTCTGTGTTTTCCATAATCTGATGATTGACTGATTAGCCCGATTATCGTGTAGTGTATGGCATGGACTGTTCTGTTGGTACACCAAACAAAGCTGTTCAATAAGACCTATTACTGGATTAGTCTGCCAATGGGTCTATTCTAGTATCAGTGTGTGATCACTATGCAATATAACTGGCTGTTATGTTAGTTGCCAAGTATGGCCAGCTGTAGATTAGCACATGCGTTGTTGTAAGATGAGGGGGCTGATCCAGAGTTTGGGAGTAAGGGAAACAGGTTTAAGTGTACAGCTGGGCTAAACCATTTTGCAATTCCAGGGGTGCTAGTTAATTTTTAATTGTTTTGTATACAGGAAAAATTACTTTTGCACATAGAACTCAAATACTGCATAACTTTGGGCCTAAACTAGACTTAAGGTTGTTTTACGTACGAACTACCAAGGATAATGCTCTCCCCCTGGCACTCCCCTCTCACATACGTAGCTTAGCTGACTTACGTGTTCAGAACCCTGCCTTAACTTTTCCCTGTGTATCTTTGTGTGTATGTAATGTCTTGTCATACAATTGAAATACCTCCCTCTGTTCACAGTGCGTTTTTTTCCGGCTGCGTAGGGATGTCAAGCCCTATCGTGGAGTTATGTACAAGTTACATACGATCAGAGTTACAATGAGTAACATCTGTTGCACACTTGTGCAGTACGTTCCCCACAGCCAGATGTACGCATGCCGCGTGCGTAAATTGGCTGTCGTTATTAAGTCTGGATCAGGCCTTTTACGTTTAATCTCTAAATTAGAGTTGAATTAAGAAACTTCACCTCTCAATTCTAATTCTACTTTCACAATTTATATTTGCCTCCCCTTGTGGTTCAACATGGTATTGCTCAGTTCTACACTTGCACGTAAAAAAGTGTAAGTGCATGTCTGGATCAGCCCTGAGTTGTGGATGTGGAGCTGGAATGGAAGGAACACATGTACACGTTAAAGCTTTATGCTAAGTCACTGTTTGAATTGGGAAATCAAGGGGACAATTGAAAAGTGTAAAGTACAAAGGCAGACATAATTCTGATGTCTAATTTTCGCTTTTAACTTTTTTCATATTTTTTTGATTAAAAAAACGTATGGCCAACGAAGAATCCAAACAAAAAAAAATCTTACTTATAGCAAAGTGTTTTTTGAAGTCAGAATTAGTTCTGCTTTTATATTTACCCTATATTTGGACAATGGTAAATACAGCTTTAACAGTCTTTGAAATTGTGATCTATTGTTTAATAGTAACCGTTTATGTGAACTCATCCAGAGTTTTAGAGCATGTGGAATGTGTAAGTGGTGTACACCCTATCCAGAGTTGCTTGTTTCCGTAGGGCAGACGTGTAACCCCCACAGTCGGAGTCATATGGACAGAGGCTTTGGAATGTACAGCTGCAGTATTTAAAAACCCATTTAAATGATTTTTTTATTTGAGTTACATCAATGCCAGAGTATAGTCGTGGTATTCCTCAACAGCTATTGTGACATTAAAAAAATAATGACCTGTGCCTATTACTGACACTATCCCCTGAGATGGGGTAAGCTTTCACAGAAGCACAGGCACCTTTCCCTGCTATTGCACATATTTAAAATGATAAATATCATGGAAATCCCTGCTCCACTAGCACAGAGCAGACGGATGTGGATATAGGCGGATGGGCAGCAGTGCAGCCATCTTTCTGTGCTCGCTCCCGCTCTGAGCATGTGCGTTGCTCCTCCGAACTGTGATTCCACCTGAAAAACAGACGGAAG
>WWET01000793.1:11012-32538 GCA_011038615.1 Limnodynastes dumerilii | reverse complement strand
GCGACTCTGGATCAGCTCCAGCATGTTTTCCAAATACTAGATGAACACAGTACGCTAGTTGCTTTAATATTAATTTGTTCTTAGAACAATGAGTGCACTAAAAAGCTGCCAAACATTGTAAAACTGGACCTAGAATTATAAGCTAGCTAGCTTGCAGGTCCAGATGGGTGTAATGTTAAAATAAAAGCCCCTTCTTTGAGCTGTTTTCTTTGAATGTCTGCTCAAATGTGTGCCTGACAAAGCCACAGCTGGAGATCACTGATTATTAGATTGAACAAATGGAGTAGAACATAGCATTATGTAAGATCTTTAGACTTCCTTTCTTCTGTCTAGGCTCACATGCACAGAAGAGAGGAATCCTGAAAGATTCTGCTGGAAGATCATCAGGAAAGGTATGTATATTTAAATTAGAAGCTATATGTACCAGCAGCAATCCTATGTAGCTTCATCTCTCTCTCTCTTTCTGTCTACCACCACCTCTCTCTCTCTCTTTTTCTCTCTCTCTCGATGTCTCTCTGTGTGTGTATCTCTCTCTCTCTCTCTCTCTCTCTCTCTCTCCCATCTCTCTCTCTCCCCATCTCTCTTTCTCTCTCCCCCATCTCTCTCTCTCCCATCTCTTTTCTCTCTCTCCCCCATCTCTCTCTCTCTCCCATCTCTCTCTCTCTCTCTCCCCCATCTCTCTCTCTCTCCCCCATCTCTCTCTCTATCTTCCCCCCTCTCCCCCCCTCACTCTCTACCCCTCTATCTCTCTCTTTCTCTCTCTCATCCTCTCTCTTTCTCCCCCCTCTCTCTCTCCTTCTCTCTCAGACTCTCTCTCTCTCTCTAACTCTCCCATCTCTCTCTCTCTCCATCTCTCTCTCCCAGATGTAATTTTGAAGCTGTTTTCATCTTATTTTTACATTTTGGCTTTGGTCTGTTGCCAATGGTTGCTGGTTGGGATTACCACCAGGCTTTTATTAGAATGTATTTTGTTTTTTTAAATTGTTAATTGGAAACCGAGAGATCAGGGGTATAATTGTGCATGTTCAGTGGTAGCCATCTAAGGTTCCATACAGCCACAACTGTTACCTTGATTAGATTCTAACCAGTGTGTAGCATGTGTGTTGTGGGGGTTATCAGATAAAATACATATAATGTTTGTATTTCATTGCATGTCATATATAAAAAAGCATATTGAAACATATATTAATACCTGTTTAGATACTAGTTTATACAGCATTTCATTACATCATTATATTGCTTGCAAATAGGGTTATGTGACATGTAATATTCTCAATCAACATTGTTATAGCAATATATAAGTATGTACATTAAGTCTGGTATATCTGGTATAAAAACAGTAGTTTTTAGAGGATCCCATGGGAGCAGATTCTAGCTTCCAGTTTTGCCTTCATTGGATTACATTTTGTGCATGGGCATGCATCCGTGCTACCCGATTGGAACGCATGCAGTAACAACTCTGAAAGAGGGTCTGGGTTGCATATGTGCATATGTTTGAATAGCAAATGCATCTAGCTCCATTATGGGGCTCATATAGGTGGGTGCATTCTTTGGTTGTGGTACAGTGCCCAGGGGTAGCCTGATAATACAAGGGGCAGAAGTGGATGGCTAGACACAATTACAAGGGGTAGGAATGGATGGCTTGGCACAGACAAGAAACAGCTGATGGCTGAACACATACAAGGGATAGTAGGAAAGAATTGCTTGAGGCATACAGCAGCAGGAAAGGATGGCTGGAGGCATACAGGGGCAGAAAAGGAAGGCAAAGGCATACAGGCAAAAAAGTTTAATTTGTGTGGTGATTAACTAGGGTGCAGTCAGTATTTTATGGAAGGAGGTCTGATCAGGGGTAAAGTTTTTATCAGATGTTGTATCTGGGGTCAGATCTGGAGTCTGATATTTAATCAGGGGTCAGATATATAGTGAGTTTAAAAACCGGAGGCACTGATATTTAATTGGGTTAGATCAGTGGTCTAACGTTTAATGGAGATCAGATCTTGTTTATGATTTTTAATATGCTCATATCTGTGGTGTAATAAGAATTGCATATGGAGCTCTGATTTAATGTGAGAGGATCATAAAATTACTAGCCAACTTATTATAATTAAAATTTACATCATAATAATCATTACCTGCACTAATGCTATATGTATGGTATATAGGGCACTTAAAGTACTTTTCTGTATAAATGTCATCAGATTGTTCTTTGTATTATGTAACTTCATTAGAATGCCCCCCTTATATGGTATATCATCAATCGAAATTTCCTTCCATTGTATGTCTTTATATTACAATAATTGTTTTTGTCTGGGCTGGTATCTCCTTGCCATCATTATGTCAACAGTAAAAAATATCTATAGGTACAAAATGTTGACAAGTGAAACTGTCCACAGGTCAAAATGTTGACAGTCAAGGATTGTGGTGATGCAATTGTGAAACCACAAAATACTTATTGGTCGACATAAGACATTCTGTTTCTGTATCTCAGCACAGCCAGCAATGTCCTATGCTAATTGTTGAGAGACACTGCTACTCTGCCCTTTCCTGTATGTTCTGTCTAATGATATAGCTTCAGGACTCAACTCATGTTAAGTTTTCAAAACACACTGAAAAGTTAAAAATACTAAAAACACATAGTTCTATCTTTTTATTTCACAGCTGTCTGTCTACATTATAGCTAGCTCACATCTAGCTTAGTGCAGCCTTACCTCTGAAAATCTTATATATATTTTATGTACATCACATAGATCATATAGATGTATCTGATATCTGATTTCTATCTATCTGTGATAATATGAGCAGAATTAATGAGAAATAAAAAGTTTTATTTTGAGGCTGTTACACGCCGGCGTGTAACGGGTCCTCTTAGTTCTGCCCGGCGCACAGCATCGCGTCCAGGTCGTCACTAGGAGACCTGGACGCTTCCTCCTTCTGAACGCAGCGCTGCGTTCCAGAGCGCTCCTGCGTACATTAGCTGGCTTGGCTTTAAATCACCGGCGTCCCAGCACGTGGGCGCCGGTGATAGCGTCTTGTTATGCATGTCTGCTGCTCGGTGCTGCTGAATACTCTGCTGGAAGCTCTTGGAGTGCCCTGTTTAGTGTTTAGTCTTTTGCTCAGTTGGTGTGGATGAGCGTTACTTACCCTCTCCTGTCAGTCTTATCCCGCTTACCCACTAGGTTATTTCACCTACCTAGGGCAGTACTTATCTTACTATTCAGCCCATCTAGTACTGGCTGAATCTTGCTGTAATTAACGGTAGGTCTCTCTACTGGTCTTTTACGTTTACCTGGTACTTACCTCTACTCTACGGCACATGCTGGCTGAATACTGTGCTCTGCTCTACAGCACGCCACATGCTGGCTGAATACTGTGCTGGTTGCTAATAGTACCTACCTTTTGTGTGTGTATTACTCATTTTGCATATACTTACCTCAGCTTTACACCACGCCACATTCTGGCTGTATTCTGTGCTGGCTGCGCTAGATACTTACCTGTGTCTGCTTCTCACCCTTTTATTTATAGTTGCGTCTACCCTGCATTACGCCATATATTGGCTGATTGTACTTTGGCTATTGCTCAATACCTGCAGCCCATACCTACCTGTACTAATAGTACTTACCTGCCGTACAGCTTATTTTGGTACTGTCTAATATTGGGTAACTTACCTGTTTCTCCCTATTTGCCTTTAGTCTACCTTACCGTATTTACCCTTTTTACCTTTCTACAGCACGCCATATTCCTGGCTAATTATTGTGCTGTTCTTTGTCTCCCTACTTTACGTTTACTCCCAGTGTGAATGTGAACACTTGTACGTACACTTTACCTTTCACGTCTCGCGGTGCTTCCTGTTTAATGTGAGGGTATCCTTTGCTTACTTTACTTTCAGTGAAACTGTGCGCCTAGGATAGCGGCTGGTTATTTGGGCGCTGCACTAGTTTATCCCCACCATCAGGGGCCTCTGGCAAATACTCCAAGATTGCCTTCTGCATCCTAGGCAACCAGTTTCATAACAGAGGCATATTTGACTATATGCAAGGCGCTCTAAACAAACATATATCTATATGCCCCTATATATCCCCCATAATAGGGTTCCATATAATATAGAGCCCTATTGCTATGGGAATATCATGACCTATTAAGAGGGATAATTTTGGCACAATGGACCGGATTCACACTTAAGATGCTGCGGTTTCTTTAGTATGGTCCTTTAGGAAATGACCTGTGACCTATGACCTGCATAGTAGGTAATTTACGCAATCTACATACCACTTAGGTACGTATATTGACTGCGTATTTTCCTTCTTATAAAGGAATATATGCACGGTTACTTAAGGAAGCGTTATGGCACTTTTAAGTACCGTAAGGTTCCTAAAAACGGGGCAGACTGAGGGTCAGGACAGTTGAGTTAGGTGTGGATACCGCCACACCTAACTTACTCTTATCTGTTAATACAGTCCAATGAAGGGTGGATTGGGAAATTAAAGTGGCCCTGGAAAAAGCTGGGTGGCACTGGGGCTGGACCGCAATCTGATAGAAGCTGTCAGAGGCTGACCGCTTAAAGCAGTGCTTGGCCCTCCATGTATGAGTTCTGAGCGGTGTTTACAAATACATTGCGAGCAACTGAGCGCTGTTTTAAGCAGGTAACCTCTGACAGCATGCTTACAGTGCAGGGAGAGCAGCTGTCACAAGCCCCCCTCTCCTAGCAGCCACACCCCATTGCACCCCTTGCGGTTACAGGTCAAAATATATGTATACTGAATTATTCCAGCATAAAGAACCTTAATGTCAAGGTGTGTAAATATATAATAAGCACATACAGCATCTTCGGGACCTCTGATGTATACAGACATAATTTTAGCCACAACCACCATTTGACCACTACCCATTACTGTGTCAATATCCTAAAATAAAAAAAGACTGTTTAGTGGCCTCAACAGCCTACTGGCCTACAGGGAATATTCCTTGTAAGTCCTTTGGTTAATCCGCCCTTGAGTCCAATGAAGGCAAAATAAAGAGCTTTATTATTGGGAACATATATGATATGCACCATAATAAAGCTTCTTTATTTCTCATGAATTATGCCCTTTTTTTTATCACCTAATACTGTGCCCTATTAGGGGATTGGGCCCCATTTATGGCAATTACAGCTTCTGTCTTACCTTTATGCTTGTTCTCACTCTTCGTTCTCCCCTCTAGTCTCTCTTCTCTCATGAAAAATAATGGAGATGAAGAACACTGTTGTAACCAGACCATGTCAGCATCACGCATCTATTACTGATGGTGATGTATGGAGGATATCATCATTGAATGATCCCCATGGCTATTATTCCTTAGCAGTAATTAACACAGAGCTGTTTTGTGGTGGTTGTGACTCTGTGGGCAGTAGTAGCAGTGGGGGTCAGAAAATGGTGTCTTCCCCTTTGGTTCCTGATGCTTAGGAGCAGTTCTGCCCATGGTAGCAGAAATACACTCACCTACTGCATATTACACTATTTATAATGTAAAATTGTAGAGCTTATGGGCCTGACCCATCCGATCGTACTTATGCTCAGCGTAAAAACAATGCACTCCCCCGGACACTCCCCTCGGCTGGCCGTAAATACACTGCCTTACGCTCACAGAACCCTAATTTAACTTTTCCTTACGTAAGTACGTTCCGTCGTAATTACTCGATGACTGCCTATGCACGCCCATACTGTACGATTTAAATGCATCCCCCCACCTACATTCCATAACTGCAGAGTAAATATGGGTATCGTAATTTAAGCATGCCCATTCATTCGTAAATACACAAATGTTACGGACGACTGATTTACAACTACGTCCAACACCTGGTTATGACAGGAAATAGTTACTGGGCGCATGCGCAGATCGTATTTACAGACGATCTTACGCATATGGTCGCCGTAAATACGCAACACTATGTGCACAGTTAGTCTGTATCCCCCCACCCCACCAGAGGTATCAGATCAGTACCGAAAGCATGGTCCATTCTCACATGTAAAATGCATGGGTTTTCTGCTTGCAGAGCTCTGGATCTGGGCCATAAATATTTTTTAATATTGATATATGGTAAGTCTGACGTCAAATAAAAAACTCTTTGTTCATTTAGGTGTTTAAGTTGCTATTATTATTATTATTATTATTATTATTGGTCTCTACCACCTCTGATGGTAGCCTATTCCACTTATAAACTTCCCTTTTATTCAAGTATTGTTCCCTTGCTTTCTGTGCCTTGTGTTCTAATATTTCTCTTCCTTTGAAGACTGTCACCCTACTGTACCTTGTTGTAAATCCTTGATATATTTAAAAGCCTCTGTCATGTAATCCCCTCACTACAAGTTATAAAGGTATAACTCTTTAGTCTTAATTAGGCCTTGACTGCGCCAATTGTTCTATATTGGCATTTATTTAAATCGCCCAGGTATTCTAATATTTTTCCTTTAATTTATATAAATACAAACTTGTACACATTCAAGAAATCATATAATTGGAATAGGTATGGGACAGGTATGTGGTATTTGTACCACTTCATCATCTAATCTTAATTAAAGAAATCAATAGTTCATAAACTCAATTTAGTGTCTAATAATACTCACTGATTTAATTTAGAATGCCATGTGGCATTTCTAAGATATTAACAATTACAATTGCAAAATCATTGCAAATTATTTTTGGTGGTATTTTAAAATGTATATTTTTTATTTTACTATTTTTTGCTTTATATTCTTGTAGGACACACCATGTTGACCAGCATAGCAGAACGCATTATGTACTGTCTGACAGGCAAAACTCCAAATTCAGTGGGTCCTGCAGATATTTCAGAAACCAGTGACGGCTACGATTTTCTCGAGGTGAAACCAGGCCGAGTATTAAGAGTCCGACACATATTACCTTCTCGAAATGGAGGTGGCGAAGAGGAGGAAGTAGAGGAAGGAAAGAACCCAGGACGAGGACTGGTCCACTGCAAGCGTAGAATTACTGTCTACCGTAATGGACAGCTAGTGATAGAAAATCTTGGTACCACCCTTCGGTCTGAGATTTTGCATTGTCGCAATGGAAACACTGAGCAACCTGGTACATTGGAGGTAGAGCTCTCGGATTTCACCAGCACTGGCAATGAAGGTGGAGCAGGAAAAGAGAGTGATTTACCACCTGGCAAACGCAGAAAACGCAAGCCAAAGAAAGTTGTGCAGGTTGACTGCCAGAGACGAGTTAGCAGCTGTAAAGGCACTCATTCTGATGTGGTACTGTTTTTTATTCATGGTGTTGGAGGTTCTCTTGACATATGGAAAGAACAGCTAGATTTCTTCTCCAAACTTGGTTATGAGGTGGTAGCTCCAGATTTGGTGGGTCATGGCTCCAGTGCTGCTCCACAGATAGGTGCTGCTTATACATTCTATGCTCTTGCCGAAGACATGAGATGTGTTTTCAAGCGCTATGGCAAGAAAAGGAACATCTTGGTGGGACATTCATATGGGTGAGTTAATAACCAAGGTGATAAAAAAATTGTGCATTAGGTTTCTAGGTACAAATTATTCTCATTTCCATTAAACCAATAAGAGTGTGTATCAGTTACAGACACATCATAATCACTAATGAAAATTGAGACCTGAATTCCTCTAATTCTTACACTGAAATGCAAATTAGTAGATTTGTGAAATCGGGTAAAAATTATTCCCATAACTGACTAGTAGTCTCCCAAATAATTGCTTACTGACTAAACAATAACTGAATATTTGTTAAAGTGTGTTTCTTTTTTTTTTTTTTATCTTTTTTTATCACAAAAACATTTAAATCTAGGTTTTATACTTTATACCTGCTTTTTTTGTTCCAGTTATAATAAACATACTACATACTTTCATGTAACAGTAGTGGCTGGAACATATTGAGTATCCTATTTATAAACGCTTGGAATCCTGTTAAAAGTTTACTTTTAGCATTGTTCTTAACTCTCCTTGTTGCCAGTCTTGACTGAAGAGTGTGTGCACAGGCTTTAAAAATCTCATCAATGGAAGAATGCTTTATTATTAAATGTAAACAGTGGGGGATTTTTGTTGTTTTGTTTTGTTTTTTAATAATGTTTTTAATTCTAGGAGACCATTTCCAGTGCATGCACTCACTAATTCTACCATGAGTCGTGGTCTATCTCCTATAATTACCAGCCAGTATCACTGGAAAACTGAACAATTTAATAAATATTTGCTCATTTCAATAATCAATACTATTCAGACTCTTGTAGAGTCTTAACATTAACATTAATAACATAGGGGTAGATCCAGAACTACGTCCGTCTTCCATAGACGGACGTAATTCACTGAGCGATAGCTACTGCACATGCGTAGTAGCTATTGTACGTAATCTGCGTATCGTTCCGATGCGTAGATTGCGTATATGCGGTCTAAAAGACGCATGCGCAGTAGCTATCGTTCAGTGAATTACGTCCGTCTATGGAAGACAGACGTAGTTCTGGATCCGGCCCATTAACATTAATATTGTTATTTCAAATAGAAGCAACAACTAGCTTACTGAATCTTCAACTTTTTAAACTTCCACCCTGTTTGTCTTGCTTAGAAAACCCACTGAACATGGGTACCATCCAAGAATCAGCCCAGTAACACAGATACTAAGAAATGAAACATTATTGTTAATGTTCTTTATTTTTCTTTTTTTTTGCTTTCAGAGTCTCCTTCTGCACTTTTCTGGCTCATGAATATCCTGACTTGGTCCACAAGGTGGTCATGATAAATGGTGGAGGTCCCACAGCCCTTGAACCCAGCCTCTGCTCCATCTTCAATATGCCCACTTGTGTGCTTCATTGTCTGTCTCCTTGCCTTGCATGGAGTTTCCTCAAGTGAGTCACATCTAGTCACATAGAGGTATAGGCCTCTGTCATGTTGAGAAGTACACAGTTCCAGTTTCTTAAATGCCTGGAGTAATAAGAGAAGAATCAAAGTCTTTATTGAAGGGGCCTTCCTAATTATGGTTTAAAGTTATAGTTTGTTGGAAGACATCCGCTTTTGCAGTATGCACATATGGATGACCCAAATGAAACTTTCAACAGATTCTAATGGGGGGTAATGGATTGGGAAGCGTAAGGTAGGATTCTTATTTCGGAAGTCCAAGTGAGTGAAGGGAGCAGCTAACTATGCTTTCACATGGGTACATCAAGGATCCTCTACTACTACTACTTGTATTATACATGTTGTTATTCCAAATACAAATACATGTTTATGTGATCCTGTTTGAATTGTTGTGAATTTAATTAGTTGAGGGAAAACCTTGCCCATCTTCTTAGGGATTTGTCACTGTTATGAAAACCTGTAGCTTTTATTTGAAGTGTGACTATAGTCCAAGGGCGTTTTAAGAAGTGAGGATTTGTACAAGGGCCCCCTACCCTGAGACAGGACTGCCCCGATTCATGGACCTCAAAAGGGGTGTGGCCTAAATGTGATTTAAGTCACGCCCCTTTTTCGGACAGTCCCAAGGCAGAGGAAAGGGGGTACGGAAGATCTTAGAGGGAAGAAATAGATGCCGAATGGCCCCCCTTTCCACTGCCAACGCTGGATGCTGGATGAATGCCCCCTGTTCTGAGGGTCCCGTGTACACTGCACACCCTGCACCCATTATAGATATGCCTATGCTATAGTCACTTACGCTAATCACCTGAAGTTTTTTGAATGAAATGCTGTAAATTGGATTGGTATTTTTGCTTAACTGATAACATTTTTCTTATATAACAGGGCTGGCTTTGCTCGACAAGGTGCCAAAGAGAAACAGCTCTTACGAGAGGGTAATGCCTTCAATGTGTCATCATTTGTGCTACGAGCCATGATGAGTGGACAATACTGGCCAGAGGGAGATGAGGTGTACCATGCAGAGCTTACTGTCCCTGTCCTATTAGTGCATGGCATGCATGACAAATTTGTGCCCCTTGATGAAGACCAAAGGATGGCAGAGGTAAATTATTCAGGTTATATAGTATTATGTAACTGTCAACTGCATCTCTCAGTTTCTGTATACTGGAAGTTTACACTAGATGTTTTTCTGTGAACCTATGACTTATGAACCTGCAGATTATGTAATTCTTTTATTGTTAAATAATTGTTCTTGGTGGAAAATAGCTATAAAAAGTTATTAAAACCTAGAAGCTGTAAAGATAGGGCAAGTGGCATCGGGCTGGATCCAGACCTTGTTAAGTGCATGAGCTTAGTTACTCCTGGGCTAAACCACGTTGATTGCAGGGGAGTCATATTTCATCTGTTGCAAACAGTATTAGAGTTGAGAGGTGATGTTTCCTATCCCAAGTCTAATTTTTTAAGCTGAATACCAGTTACCTCCTCTGAAATCAGGTGAAGAACCACTTTGCAAAAAAGTTCAATTTATTGAATTGGAAACAAGTAACTTTAATAAAATATATCATTTAACAAAATGAATCAAATATAGTTCCACATTTGTGAATTTTGACCTGGACTCAAACATTTATATGTTAGGCTCAGTTGAGAATAATATTTGGGGGCAAAGAACAGGCTCAAGACTTTATTTTATTACATCAGAAAAAGAAAAAGAACCACCAGCGCTTAACCAGCCAGCAAAATGCTGCGACCAAGCAAGAACCTCCATTAAAACAATAAGTAAATAGAAAAAAGGCAGCGCTATAAAGCTGTAAATTAATTAAAAGAATAATAATAACAATACTCGCAAGGACTTAAAAATTTCCAACGCTGATCTAATACTAAATCAGAACGAGAACAAAACAACCATCATATTTAAACATTCAATACATAAAAAACACTAACCACTGCCGTATGATGATAAGAAATAAGAGCGATAAATGCTACATATGTGGGGAATAGCCACGGTAACAACAGCAGTAACAATAGTACTGGAGGATGGAGGAGTTACCTAGTCCTGGGAATATTGTAGATACTTCTCTTAAAGTCCATCCTCCAATATAGAACAATTATGGTGCTGAGAGTATTCCGTGGAATAATTACCCAGTCTTTAGGGATATATTTAAGTTTTCTCCTGGTTATTTGCCTACTACCAGGTAGCGGTTCTGTATGTGCCAACTCCGGTTGACCAGCCATGGAGCCCGATATTGGGATTTACGCCGATCAGCTCACTCATGCAGATCTCTTCTTAAGCTTTATAAAAATCTATATACTTCCAATTAAGGTGCAAACTTTTCTATCTGTGGGTATGTAAACATCGGAGGAATATCCTTAAAAAATGATCTACCCACAGTGTATAGCGACATTTCTCCCAAGTCCATAATGGGAATCCCCAGGGATTGTCGGTTATTATTATTGATGTTATAAAAGCTACTCGCAGAGGAGGCGATAGATTTAAATTATGGTACAATCTTAGCACCATAATTGTTCTACATTGGGAGAAGTATCTACAACATCCTCCAGATAGGTAACTCCTCCATCCTCCGGTATTATTATTACTGCTGTTGTCACCGTGGCTATTCCCTAAATATGTAGCATTTCTGGAAACCAAAAGACTCCCTTATTATTATCTCTCTCTCTCTTATTTGTTATCATTGTTACATTGAGTACAGCAGTGGATAAAGTTTATGTATTGTATTGAATGTTTTAATATGGTGGTTGTTTTTTTTCTCATGAAAGTTTAATATTAAGGGAATTTTTTATTAGATCAGATTGGAAGTATTGTTATTATTATTGTTTTTAATTAATTTACAGCTTTACACCACTGCCTTTTTTCTATTTACTTAATATTTTATTTTATTACATCTCTGTCCCCACATAACACATTATACCGCTACCCCTTTCAGGTAAAATAACATATTATACCTCTCCCCCCATCAGTTATATAACATATTATACCAATACCCCTTTCAGCTACATCCCTCTCCCCACATGAGATAATATACCTTTTCTCCCTTCAGTTATATTACTCTCTCCATATTTTGTATTATACCACTCCCCCCATCATTTACATAACATATTATACCACTCCCCCCATCATTTACATAACATATTATACCACTCCCCCTTCCGTTACATCTCTCACCCTACACTACCTATTATACCTCTCACAATTCTGTTATTTCCCTCTCCCCACATTACATATTATACTTCTTCCCCCTTCAGTTAATCCCACTTCTCATAGTTCGTTTTATAGCCCTTTCACCAATGTTCTTAATGCCCCCACCCTATTCTCTCTATATCCCTCTCCCCTCTGTTTTCTTTATACCTCTGATTCTCAAACTAATTTGCTATGGGTCCCTGTGACAGTGAAAACAATGTCATGACCCCTTAATACAGGAAGCACACCAGTGACCCATATACACATAATGCAGACAGCACACAAATGACCACTATACAAACAGCACACAAGTGATCATTATACATTATACATCAGTGCTCCTCAAGCTTTTCTCATCCTCAACACACCTAAGTCTTTCCCACAATTCTGCGGCACACCAAAAGCAAAATATAGAAAAATAGCAGGAATTACAAAGTACATACACAGAAATTACATTTAATTGTTTTTAAAAAAAATAAAAAATTTGCAGCTACTAACTTTTTTCTTTTCTTATAACTAATATTAACTATGTTAGCCAATAGCCCTCATTATGGGCCTGATCCAGACCTACGCATGAGAGCGGAGCGTATTACCGCTGCAGCGTAAAAACGTTCACTCCCACTTATTTTCCTTTCATTACGCCCGCCGAACCCTACCCTAACTTTTCCATGTGTTCATACGTATTTTCGTAGCGACGCGCTGTTCGTAGTGGCCTAAGAACACCCATACTGTACAATTTAAATGGCTCCCCCCACCTACATTCCTTAACTCCAGCGTCCGTACTAACTTTGTATTCCCCAGCAGGTGTCTTTGGCCTTCCTATACTTTACTTATCTTTTCAGTGTTCCTCTTCCTCCTGGTGCTCTGCTCCGTGGTGTGCTGTGTGTGACACTTACGTGGCCTGAGGCTGCGCCAGCGTCAAACTGCAGGAAGTCCCAGCTGACACTGACATTCTGTGTCAGCGCTGGACTGGGCAGAAGTTTGGCCTGGAACGTGGGTAGGATGGGTTCAGGGTGTGGGAGGAGTGTGGAACAAATGGTGAAATAGTGCTTTTTCTCCTATTGGGGGCTTTGCACCACAGCACACTGGTTGAGAAGAACTGCTATACATTACAGACAGCACACAAGTGACTGCTATACAATGCAGAGTGCACAGCACTGAGAGGGACAGCTATACAATATAGAGAACTCACCAAGGACCTGTATAAAATATACAATACAGAGAGCATACCAGTGGCCAGATTTTACATGATACATTTTATTTAGTTTTATTATGATTTCATTCAGTAAACTGTTTTACAAAATATATACTTTTTTTTTCTTTTTTTACTTACCAAGAAAAACAATAATTCATTAAGTTAATAACTGCTTTTCACTTCTGAGATAGATCTTTCCAGAGGCTCTGTGTCCAGTAAAGGGGATAGTGTTTTTCCTCCAGCCTACGCAGACTACATTCTTAGCATCCACTAATCACTGTCTGCTGTCTTACAGTCTGTCACTATTAGAGCCTGTCTGATAGTTAATGGTGATCTGAAGTGGACACTGAAGACTGGCAATGTCTGGAGATTACCATTGGGTATTTGACAGGCTCTAATAGTAAAACATTATTAGCCAGCTGACAGCAATCTCCGAACACTGCCACCACTCATTGTCAGTGTCCTAAGATCACTGGCGACTATCTAAGAGGGTCTAATAGTAACAGCTTATCAGATAGCCTACGTGATCTCCATCCACTTATGACTGTCTGCCCAGAGATTGCTGTTGGCTTTCTGACAGGATGTTACTATTTTAGCTGGTCAGAGAGCCAACATCAACCCTATAAAGTTCTGGGTGTGCCGTCTCCCCTGGGATTGCAACCCACAGTTTGAAAACCGCTGTTCTGTACCACTCTCTGCAATTGTTCTCTCTATGGGCCGTATGCAGAGCTCCGGCCGTATTGCAAATGCGGCTGGAGTTTTCCGATATGCTCTACTGCACATACGCAGTAATTCTGTAACGTAATCTACGTTACTTGTTGCAACATAGATTGCGTATATGCGGTCTTTAAGGTCTTTGCAATGCGGCCGGAGCCAATGTGATTGTGCGTATTTTCTGTGGTGCGCATGCGCAGTGCGTACAAGTCTGCGAATTTACGTCTCCGCCACACGTAAATTCGCGGAAATGCGTAGTTCTGGATCTGCCCCAATGTTCCTAACCACCTGTCTCATTGTATTACTGTTTCAGCATCTCTGAAAGATAATCTGTGTTTATTGAGTTACCCAATGTTCTTGTACATGACAAACAAAGACATTGAAAGACTAATATCATCCTCATCATTGTTTATTAATAAATCACCATTAATTCATTAACTTCTGTCTTCTTACAGATATGACATCCATCAGAAAAAATATATATAATAACTACAGATTACAGAGATTAACAATGACTAGAATACAATTAAGAATAATAAATTCTCCATGGCAGATAACGATAGCAAACAGAAAAAAAAACAAAAACAGATAAACAGCATGAGATAGTGGAAAAATCCATTTACAATAATAACATTACATTCTAAAATGTTTTTTATATGAAGGGTCAGTAACAATATTAACACAGTCAAAGATATAAGTAGATGAAGATATATTTGATACATTATGGATATAATCAGGGGCGTCACAACATTTTTTGTTGTGGAGGGGCAAGAATTTAGCCCTCCCCTTGGTGCCCCCCCTCCACTTGTTGTGCCCCCCCATTTGCAAACTTACCCTGCTGAAGCTTCTTCTCCTCACCTCTGCTGCGCTCTTTCTGCTCACTGAATGATGCTGACATGACATTGGGGTCACACCAATGTCACTCAGGGAGGGATGGAAGGGAGCTGCAGAGGAGGAGAGGAGATGCTGACAGAGGTTTGCACAGACAGTGCCTGTCATTGTCTCTCTGCAATCTTCTGCCAGAACCCCACACTGTGATGCCACTGGATGGTGCCTCCTTCATATTTGGGGGGGGGCGAGATGCCCCCCTGTTCTGACGTCTATGGGTCTAATGCCACTGTCGGGAATGAAAAGTGTTTGTGCCGTTGTAGTAAATGTATCAGGAACAAATCGGCACTAAAGTGCCTCTAGACACTGAGCTAATCATTTTTTCTCGTGTCCCAAATTATACTGCACTCGGTCAAATGCATGTCCCTCTTGCACTTTTTATATTGAAGGACTGATAGTAGTAGTAAAGTGTTTATTCTTCATTCCTTAAAAATTTACGGGCTTGGGATATTTGACTCAAGATACTGAAGATGCATTAAGATCATCAACATCCTATCATATAATGTATTGATTATTGTACATGCCTCTGCATATGGAGAAACAAATAACAAGGGACCGTATTCATAGATCCTTTTTTAGCGTGTGGTTGTGTGCGTATTTTTGGGAGTGGATTAACTGCGCATTCTAGTAACTTTTTCCACGCACATTACGTAGTATTTACGCACGTGAGTACTTTTAGCACGGACTTGTGAATCACACTTAGGGATATAGGTATGGAAGGGCGTGGTTTTTGTCCGTACGGTAGAAGTTACGTGAAAATGGGTGGGGGGAAGCATTTAAATGGGCATTTGAGGGCGCGGTTAGATAAATACGCATTTACGTGAGTGACATATGCGCGTAAATACACACATAGACTTAAGGGTGCCCTATGGAGGCGGAAGTCACCAGAAACCCATCCTGCCGAGAGGAGTGTTATGGGTGTTGCCTTGCTACGTGCGTGTGTAAAAGCGCACACATAGTAAATACGGATATGTGAATACGGTCCAAGATTAGAAAGCAGATTATTTAAAACAAAAATTAGATGGTAGAAGTTTGTATTAGGTTTATCAATCACCAAGTTTATGTACTAAAATAGAGTAAAAACTGCCAAAAAGATGCACATTTCTGTCATGAAATAGAAAAAAATTATTGTTTTACTTTGTCAGTTATCTAGACTTATATAAAATATATGTGCTTGTTAAGCCTGTGGTGTATTTAGAGTGTTTTAATGGCTTTTTCTTGTACATGTAGATTCTCCTAATCACGTTTCTAAAAGTAATAGAAGAGGGCAGTCACATGGTCATGCTGGAGTGTCCGGAAACTGTTAACACTCTACTTCATGAGTTCTTCTTGTGGGAACCGGAGGTGCAGAACACAGGTACAGAAGAAGGTGGGAATGAGTGAAGAGGAAAAGTCGTGGTTGATCATATCGAGAAGAGAGACTTTTCTGCTATTAACCCAAACAATGACCTAGGTTTGGTCTAAGTTTGGATAAGACGTCTGGTGGTCTGAAAACTACTGGCCAAGGTTTTAGACATTGGCCCCCCGAAGATGGCGTCCAGGGAGAATTATGTTCACAGCAATTCAGGAACTTAATATTATGCAGCTTTCAAAAGAGGCCTCAACCAACTGGCCTCATTTTCAGCCATAACAAGTTGCAGGAAGCAGGGATAGATTGTCCAAGGTCCCTTGTTGGTAACACATCAGATTGACCACCTCTGTAGAATTATGGTATGTTACCTTTTGAAGAACCTTGCTGACCATAAGTTCATCTAAGAAGAAGGGATTCTTTCAAGAACTGATGCAAAATAGTTAAAAATAAGATACTTTCATTATCAATGAAAATTCATCTTCAAAATATCTGGATGTAGACAAATTTCTGTTTACCTCTCTATTGCCAAAAATAATCACTGGCAGCAAAATGGTTTCAAGTTTTGACATACAATACATAATCATGTCAGGCCCACTGAGTAATAAGAGGCTACATGTAGAAATTGATAAAATCAGATAGAGAACACAAAGAAATATAAATACTGTTAATAATGTATCTATGTGGTTCACATTTAGGATGACTGTCCTGTCTTTTTTCTTTTGTTGTACACATGGAGGTTGTTTGAAGGCAGTATTAAATCAAAGTAAAAATGTCCTCTATGAACACTGTCTGATTTTCATTCATTTTATTAATATTCAAGTTCATTATCAAGAAAAACAAGGTTTTAATGGAATATTTATTACAAAAAATGAAGTCCAAGAGTGACGTCAAAAAAGGACCACTTTTATCATTTGCACACCAAACCTAAAACATAACATTTATTAGTATCATTAAAAAAGATATATTGTAAGGCCAGCGAAAGATATTGACATAATTGTAACTATTGTAATCAATAAATTGAATATAGATAATCCCACGGACACCATGCACAACACAAACTGCTGCAGCACCAAAAAATCGTAGGTTATTAAAATTGTAATTACATAGAACATAGAAACTTAGAAAGTGACGGCAGATAAGAGCCACATGGCCCATCCAGTCTGCCCATTTGTTTATTCAAAACTATACTGACCCTAGACCCTATTTACCCTCAATTTGGTTTACAATTTAGGATACCCTTATATTTATCCCAAGCATGTTTAAATTGTTCTACTGTATTGGCCTCAACCACCTCAGATGGGAGAATATTCCATTTATCTATCACCCTTTCAGTGAAGTAATTTTTCCGCACATTTCCTTTGAATCTACCACCCTCCGGTGCTAATTAACATTACACAGCTAGGGTTTGACTCATAAGTCACATCCTATATTGGTTGCAACTATTGTTGCAATATACACGTCAATCACTGTTATGAAAGATACAGTTGTAGCGAGGTTGCCTGCGTCTGGAAAATAACAAAATAAAATAATAAAGCCGCCTCACGGCGGCGCTTCACTCCCGAAGGGGCCCTGAATTGCCTTATGCTATTAATGGAGCACTATGGTTAGATCTTACCGGCAGGAGAAAGAAAAAAAAACGAGTAAAAGTTGATGCAGCAGGGTGGTGTGCGTCCACGTGGGTAGTTGTCGCGCGTTTCGCCGGTGGCTGTCTTAAGGTTAATGAAATGTAACAACATTATATGCAGGGAGGCACTACATGGATCGTGCACAGCAGTAGTCACAGTAAGCATGGAAGTGTGCACTGCAAGGTACATATATAATTTCCCTTACTTGGGGTTGCTAGAGATGCCAGCCCAGAACCTGGATAATTATAAACAAACTAATGTTGTTTATAGTAGTTCATTAGTGCCATTAGTTATTGATGGTGCTTGTTGATGGTGTGTAGTCAAGGAATCCTTCAGTTTGTAAATTAAGCTGGGTATACACAATTATTACACCCAGCAGGAGGTGGACTATAAACCTTCTGATTTTCAGATATTGGTGCCACTCACCTGGGATCAATAATCCTGTCTGTCAAGACTGACAGGAGGCCCTTGCAGCTAATTGGCTGCAAGTGATCCCTATCAATATCTGCATTGCTATTGGGAGCTTGAGCCTGATATATTTTAAACATGCCATATAAGCATATCCTTTCTGATCACTCATTACAGTGATTATTGGTGAAAACTGTCATAACTGTTTGATAGGTCAAATAATCACTGCAATGTAGCCTTTAGATAGGACATGGAGTTGGTAATTAATTGCAAGCACCTTGGGGCACAAGAGGCATGAGTTTTTAACAGAGTTTTCCTTCCTACAGAAACATTGTCCTTTACTTTCACTATAATATGCATTCAGTATTTAGGGGGCTAAATCATATCACCTGTAACTCCAGGTACCTTGTTAGGATCTCACTGACAGCAACCCTTTCAGGATATCTATAGCTCACTCCAGGGGCGTTTTAAGAAGTGAGGAGGCCCTTGTGCAGGATTTGTATGTGGGCCCCCCCTTACCTGAGACAGGACTGTCCCGATTCACGGACCTCAAAAGGGGTGGGCCTAACTGTTCTGTAAATCCCGCCCCTTTTTCGGCCCACAAATAGGGACCATTCCACTGCAGGGGAAGGGGGGCTCATTCGGTATCTATTTCTTCCCTCCGGAAGATCTTAGAGAGAAGAAATAGATGCTGAATGGCCCCCCTTCCCCTGCCAACCCTGGGTGCAGGATCAATGCCACAGGGCCACCTGTTCTGAGGGGCCCGTGTGCACTGCACACCCTGCACCCATTATAGATACGCCTATGGCTCACTCCATCCACAAGTTCATTAACGTTTGATTGTTATTGGTTGCCTAGGTCTCCAGAATACCTTGGAGATTAGATTGCAGCTGGCTACCCGTGTAATAAGTAATTATTCCAGAATAAGGGGTGACTAAATTTAGTCCTTGACAGTATCCATTTCCAATGTCAAATTGAAGTACGACCTAAAATAACGCACAAGGAAGATCCAAAAAAGCGTAAGAGCTGGAAGGATTTGCAGTCACTGTGCTACATTATCCAGACATTTGTATGTTGAAAATGTAACCAATCCCACTGGCCAATCCAAAAGCCAGGACTTACTGAATGAAGCGCACAGTAAAATCACAGAAATACAAATTGGTATGCATCGTGAGTGAGTGCTTATGCTGTAGATTGACTATCACTGCATACTTGAATGTTTTGGACTGTTTACAAAAATTATGTACAAAGCGGGGACATTGAAACTACATTGCTGCTGTGGGGAAAAGAGGAGAGAATCATCTAAAGCAGTGGTCGGGGAACTGGGGTAAATTTCCCCAAATGGGGTAAAAATTAAATTCCTGGGGGTAATGGACGGTCGAACTGCCGAGACACAGCCGGACATGCATATGAATCTATATGCATGCCCGGCTGTGTCTTGGCAGCGCGACCGTCCATTACCCACAGGAATTTCCTTTCATTGCATATTGCAGGTGTGCCGCGGGCCTGCCATCCCCCGCATCGGCGGGGGTTAAGGAGATCTAAAGAAAAAAACAAAACTCACCTTCCGGCGACGGGACCCGGCTTCCTCTTCTCAATTGCCTGCTGGGCATGACATAATCACGCTCTGCATTTAGAGAGGAGCGTGTGGAGGAGCAAGAAGAAGAGGATTGAAGAAGAAAGAAGGGCATATAAAAGGTAATTAAAGTAGCAGAGGGGCAGCAGATGAAGGGGCACGGTATGTGATGAAGGGGCAGAGTATGTGATGAAGGAGCAGCAGATGAAGGGGCACAGTATGTAAAGAAGGGGCAGCAGATGAAGGGGCATATTATGTAAAGAAGGGGCAGCAGATGAAGAGGCACAGTATGTGAAGAAGGGGCAGCAGATGAAGGAGCACAGTATGTAATGAAGGGGCAGCAGATGAAGGAGCACAGTATGTGATGAAGGGGCAGCAGATGAAGGGGCACAGTATGTGAAGAAGGAGCAGCAGATGATGGGGCACAGTATGTGAAGAAGGGGCAGCAGATGAAGGGACACAGTGGGCCTGATTCAGAGGCTGAAAATAAGAACCTAAAGTTACACCTGGGCAAAACCATGTTGATTTCAGTGTAATTCAAGTTAATTGTATTCTATGCATGCAGGGAGAATGCTTTGCTTTTACTTATTGCACACAGATACCTGACCAGCTTTACTTTTAAACTGCTAATTAGACTTGAGCTGGGAAACATCACCTTTTAACTATAATACTGTTGCAACAAATGAAATTTGACTCCCCTGAAATCAACATGGTTTAGCCCAGGTGTAACTTTAAGTTCTTATTTTCAATCTCTGAATCAGGTCCAGTATGTGAAGAAGGGGCAGCAGATGAAGGGGCACAGTATGTGAAAAGGGGCACAGTATGTGATGAAGGGGCAGATTATGTGATGAAGGGGCATCATACTGTCACTATATCATCTTGAAATACTGACACTAATAGTTGCCTGGACGTCACGTTATCAATAGCTATACCATACACAATAACATTTTCAATTCAAATATTAACATATGATTTCCTTCCTTTCAAATCAAGGGGGTAACGTCGGCGTATCTAAATATATTTTGGGGCAAAAGGTAAAAATATTTCCCTGACCCCTGACCTAAAGGAAGGGAGAGAGTAAAGCAGAAAAAAATGTGATTGCTGTCATCACTGACATAATAAAGATTAATAACTGATTGTCTGAACAAAAGGTTAAAGAGTAGAAATTTTAACAAAAAAATGAAACAGCAAACAAACCACTCTTTACATAGTATCAATCCTGATCCAACCCCAGAATGGAACATTTTATAGTTTTTAAAATAGTGAGGTGTGAACATAAGTACAATGGACCTGATTCACACTTAAGAAGCTTCTTAAAATAAGAACTTAGGGCCGTATTCAGAGATCCGGTTTTAACTAAAGTTCCGTGCGTATTTTTAGGATCGGATCGATTTTACATCAACTGTGCATGCGTAGTAATAGTGATACACCATCTACGTTGAAGTTAAGGTCGGAAATGGCTAAGGGTCAGACTTGTTAATCGGGCGTAGAGTATTGCGACCCTAAGTACTGCGTTAGGGAACAGCCGGGACGTGTCGCGGGAGAGATGGCGGCGCTCATAGACGACCATAGGAGACCACCTCTGCACCAGAGGGACCGGAAAGACCCGCTGGAGAGGTAATGATGGAGAATAATGAGAGGCTGCAGACACATGATGGGGGATACTGGGGGGGACTGGAGACACATGATGGGGGATACTGGGGAAAAAGCTGCAG
>WWET01000792.1:514296-525419 GCA_011038615.1 Limnodynastes dumerilii | reverse complement strand
GCAAGTAAGGGAGGGTTAGGGTCAGGCTGCCAGGAAGGGAGGGTTAGGGTAGTGAGAGGGGAGGGTTAGGGTTAGAATTAGGGAAAGGAGTGGGGGACTATTTTTTTTATAACTTTTTGAACCCCAGAACTTTCGGTGCTCTGTGGATCGATTGCTTTGCCTCATTGAGACATAGCAATCGAAATTCCAGCCAGTTCTCAACTGGCTGGGGAGGAAACGGCCGATTCGAAAATCGGCCATTTGGACCGGTGCCCCACACCCCAAATACACACACACTCACAGACTAGAGGTAATTTTTGCCCTGTGCCTCATTACAGTGGGGACGGATCGGGAGCAAAGCTTGGGTGAGATGGGGCGGAGCTCATTTGTCCTGTTTTTCGGACTCCAAAATGTTGGGGGGGGGTATGTTAATATACACCACATGTATTACATGCATTGGAAACCCCCCTTTCAAAATCCTGCGTTTGCCACTGTACCTTATTACCTTTTGTTTCCTTGGCAAATGGCAGTAAACAACTTTGTGACAGATTATGCTAAACAAAAGTAATGATCATATATTTTTTTGTTTATTCAGTAAATGACAAGTACATTTTATGTACAGATCAGTTATTTTATAAGTAAATTTCCCTTGTTAAAGTACTGTAGCATTAAATTGGTTACTTTCTTCCATTTTGGAACTTTTTCATCATAAAATATGATAAAATATGTATGCAAACACTGCATGTGATAAAGAAGAGAAACAAAATTTGGATAAATGGCAAACATGGCATTGATAATGCTCCTATAAACAGCACATATTTGTGTTTATCATATTTGCAGAGTTATAGTTTTGAATATTTGACTACACTCTTTGTTTGTTTTTATCATAATGCAAACTACTTTTGTCAGTTTTCAAATGAGAGTGAGTAACAATGAGAGTCAGGTTGTGTAAGTGTTCACAGTATTTTACTATGCATTAAACAAAACACTTACTGCCAAATTATTATTATAACATTTATTTATATGGAACCCAATAACTCCACATCACTGAACAATTGGGAACAACCACAGAAATAAAACCAAATTGTATATTATAAAACGGGGACAGTGTGGAGATGTCAATGCTTGTAAGATTTCTATAAATTTAAAGGATACTTTATAGGATATTCTGTTTTCTTCAATAGTTCATTATAATGCATAAAATAGAACTTCAGTTTAAACCATTACAATAGCAATGAACTTCACCCATCCACAACCAACAGTGGGAGATTCCTGACAATGAACAGGTAAATTTGAACTTAGTAAGAACCCTTTTTGCAAAAAAATTGCCTCCCCTGAAATGCAACATGGTTTTGCCCATATGTAACTTTACACCTCTTATTTTAAAACTTTGGATCCAGACCTACACAAATGGACATATAGGGCCTCATTCATTAAAATCGATTTTGGGCTGCGATTTCACATCGCAGCCCATCACGCAAATTTTTTTTTTTTTTTATTCCAAATTCATTAAAACGCGATTTGGTCATGATTTTTCAATCTCAGGTGATGTTCTGCAATTTGTAAAGGGCTAAATCGCGGTGATTTTCAATAGAAAACCACCGCGATTAGCTCTTTAACAAATCGCTGCAAATTGCGTGAGATAGAAAAAAAACCTAAGTGCTACATGGCTGAAAGCCTTAGCCATGCTGTGCTGATAGAACTACAAGGATCTAATCGGCATCCGGGCTGCTCCTTATGACGATGAGGTCGCTAGGGTGCAGTGTTTTTATAGTAGAGATGACGTCAGTTACATTGGTCCTCTACTGTTTCTGACGTCATCTCTACTATAAAAACACTGCTCCCTAGTGACCTCATCGTCATAAGGAGCAGCCCGGATGGCGAATAGAAGTGTTCCAGCGTCGTGGCAACAGGAGAATATGCTCCAATGAAGAAGAAAACAGCAGAAGACATCATACTAAGAAGAATTGAAGGCTTCCCAAGATGCTGACATCAAACGGTTACTGCACAAAAATGTTATTTATTTTAATACACTGCACACATTACACTTAGATTAGGAGAGATGACCAACGGAGGCAAGTCCACACATTTAGGGAACCTTTTTAGTTAGGGAATATTTTTTTTTAACATGCATACTTTATTTAATGATTTTAGGGGTTAATGTATGTTTGTGGGTGTTTTTTTTTGTTTTTTTTTAACACACTACACGCAGCGTTGCATGGTTAGAAGTCTAACCATGTTGTGCTGATAGAATTACAAGGGTCAGCTTAGGTTTTACACAGACAAAAACACATGTCTGTTATACGGACATGTGTTTTTGTCAGTCCCGAGAGGAAATCACAATAGAATCGCACCTCTCTGGCTGCGATTTTTTTTGGGTGATTTCTAGGCGATTTCACTGCGATTCGGTGAAATCAACCTTAATGAATATCAAAATTTGTTCTTTAACATAAAAAAAAATCAGGACTGTGATTTAAACACATGTGATTCAAAATCACACTTAAATCGCGTGATTTGGAGTTTAATGAATATGGTTTGGCGATTTTTTTGCCCCAAATCACGCGATTTGAGGTGATTTAGACAAAATTGATTTTAATGAATCTGGCCCATAGCATAATTTGGCAAAGGGCCTTGTAAATATCATGAATAAGGAAAAATAGTTAAAACTGAGTGCACTTGTAGCAACAGTCTCTGGTATTGGTGGTTACCCCTTATACATATGAATGAAGCACCAATAAACAATAAAAGTTCATTTACGTTAAAGCAGGATTTATATGACAGATAGAACTATGGGCCTGGTTGCTATAAGCAACATCTCCACTTTTCCAAACCCGCAGCTTAGTAAATCTGGCCCTATGTCTCAGAGTCCTTACTTTTAGTCACCAGCTCCTTTCTGTGTTAATGTCAGATTGATGTATTTTATTTATTTTAGTCTTTGGAAGCATTTATGAGGCCAGCAGCTGTCAGGGGTTTTTAGAAGCTATTTTCTATGTATGTGGGGTACCTCTAGGTGAGTTAGTTCTATACACATGATATATGCCCTAACATTGGGACTCTCATTGTTTAGTAAGGGCCCCCTATGGTAGAAATGCCATGAATATGTAAAGTGGCTTATCATATATTTGTGTGTAACCAGTACTATTTTTGTGAGAAATAAGGTGCTGGTACTTACCTAAAATTGGAAGCTAAAAATACTTACAGTAGGTTCCATACATGGTAGTAGACAAAATCACCCCAGCGAAAATTTAGTTTGACACCAAAAATAAATAGATGATAAAATTATTTAATCAGTCCAAAGGTGAGTTCCAATAATTAGTAAACTCGTAGTGATCCACATGTCTCAGGAGCCAGCTATAATGTAAGCCTGCTGATGTGCCAGACTTATGAGAGAAATTTTTGAAGAGAGAACTGATTGGAGTAAGAGACAGACATAGTTTAGTGATGCTTTTAATAGCAACTGGGGAAATAAAACTCTGTGTGATGATCTTTAAAAAATCCTTTTCACAATTTGTGCATACATACAACTTACATACAACCTTACTGTCGAAATATCCAGAGGGGTCATATGGGGCGCATATAACCCGTCAGATTTTGATAGACAAGCAGATTTGATGGCTAGGGATTTTATTGAAAAAGGTTATCTAAGGGCTCTTATCCAAGCAGCGAAAAAATATGTAAAAAGATTTGATAGATCTGCCCTTTTACAAACCAAGAATAATATTAATAATAACAAAGGTAACTTTATTTCTTCTAATGCCAAAAGTAGTTCTCCATCTAAAACTGAAGGAACTAATATAACTGATCAAAATGCAGAAAAGAAATCTGTAGAACTGATGTTTATTAGCAAATTTAATAGAAAGTCCCAACAAATTAAGAAGATTGTACAAAAGAATTTTGGTATTTTAAAACATGAAACCATCTTAGAGGGGGGAGGAACCTGGACCTAGCCATAGTAACACCATAAAGATTTTTTTAGGCTCAGGACAAAACAAAAACATAAACACAGGACAAGGAGGGGGAAAAAAAGAAAAAAAGAAAAAGGGTAATGAAACTCAGAGGAGAGATGCCTATCCAATACGGAAACGATAATTCATCCCCCCACTCTTGATCAAAGGACCTCAGATTGCTTACAGGTCGTTAATTTAAACAGGGTCTTATCCCCAGATCAACACAATGTATTAGCCAAGGGCCTTTTCTTCTCTCCTAATTCCAACTTCGATAGATTTCAGTGGGAGAAGGACATCCAATTATATGTACGGAGACTACTTTTGAATAAAATCTTTTCTAAAAACTGTGACAGTGTTACCACCTTGACTAATACCACTTCATGTGGAGATGCTGAAAATCAGAATTAATTGCCTTAGAAACCATCCAGAATGACAGTGACTTAGGTGTATCATCTGCTGAATCTTTGGCACCGACCAATTAAATTGAATTAGGAAAAAAAATCAACTTTCTTCTCTGATTTGAGCATCTGCCCACAAACTACTGTCTTTTTACAATTAGTCTCAAGGGACCTTGATACCCTACAATTAAAATGTAACCAACTTTGGTTTACCAATAACTTATCTAGAACAGAGAAAAAGGCTCTAGATGAAATAACACAATGAGAAGACATAATAATCAAGGATTCAGACAAGGGGGGCAATGATGTCCTTTGGCCCAGGGACATTGTTACAGACGCTTACTATGGGACCCCACATCAGACTTTTTGCAATTTTATTCTAATCTGATCAATAGAGCTAGAGTGGAAAACGTGATATCTAAATCTAATCATGAATTTCTGATAAACCCAAGGGTAGCAACGTTTTACATGCTACCCAACATTCACAAAAACAGAGATGACCCTCCAGGCAGACCCATTGCCGGAGGCAACAAGAACAAGCCAGCATCTTTATAGATCACCACCATAGGCATTTGGTTATCATCTTACCGTCATATATTCGGGACACAACTGACGTTCTATGACATCACACTACCACCACACACCCTCCTTGTCACCCTTGATGTTTTTTTTTGACGAATAACTACTTCTTATTTGGCCAACAGTACTACCTACAGCTAAGGGGGACCGCAATGGGGACCACCTGTGCTCCCACCTATGCAAATCTCTATTTGGGGTGGTGGGAGCGGGAGGTGGTCTTCATTGAGGAACATGACAGATACACAAACCATGTACTTACATGGTTACGATTCATAGATGACATTCTGGTAATCTGGATAGGCACAGTCAGTGATCTCGAGGAGTTCATTAATATTTGTAACACAAACGAGTTAAATCTCAAACTTACCCTCAAATTCAGTGAGACTTCCATAGAATTTCTCGACCTCGGCATCCACATTGCCCTAGACAGTTCCATTTATACCAACATTTTCAGAAAGGAGACTGCCACCAATAGCATTCTACAATGCCAGAGCCAACACACTGGCTCCACCATCAACGGTATCCCGCGTTGCGAATATCTTCGCCTTCGCTGCAATTGTTCCAAAATGAGCACATTTAACCAAAGGATAGGAGAGCTACGACACCGTCTCCTTGCGCGAGGGTACAAACCTTGTCAACTCAAAAAGGCCTATAACTGGGCCAAATCTATAAAGAGGGAAACACTTCTTTTCCAAGAACCCAAAGTGAAGAACACTAACAATGAGGTTAGAATTGTAGGTACCTACTGCAGAGAAGCAGATTTAATCATTAAAATATCTTGAAACGACATACCAAAGTTCTTACCTCTGACCCAGTGCTAGCAAAGACAATAGGCTTGCATATTAAAATGAGTTGGCATCGGTCCCCGAGCATTAAGGACCACCTGGTGAGCTGCCACCTCTCCCCACTAAGTACCTCAGGATTAATCAACAGAGGCACCACATTAAAGACTTTATCAATTGTAACTCTGTCGGTATCATTTATTGCCTGACATGTCCTTGCGGATTACGATATGTCGGCAAAACTAAACGTAAACTAAAACAACGTGTGTTGGAACAAAACATCAGAAATGCCCAAAAAGATCACGAATCCATGAAAACTTTGACACCAGTGGCTAAGCATTTCATGCAATCTCATAATTCCAATCCTAATTCCCTACGGGCATTTGGGATGCTAAGGGTGAAAAAAGACCAACGAGGGGGAGACTTGCATAAAATATTACTCCAGAAAGAATCCAGATTAATTTTTCTGATAAATTCTGAACACCAAATGGAGTGAATGAGCAGATTAACTACTCAGTCTTCCTATAAATTTCCCCTGACATTATGTACATTATCATTCTCTTTTTGTGTCCTACAAGACGCATTCCAACCTTTGATTCATGTATCTAGCTTGATAAGATAGAAGCATTTTTGCTATGATTAGTCTTCGCATTCTAGCTAAATATCCCTTTTCTTTTCCTCTATGTTGTTGTCTCTGTTTTAATTTTATTGTGTATAGTTTTCTCAATTGTTCTGTTTTCAGAATATTGATTATTTATTATTTTCATAACCCGTTAATTGTTTCTGTAAATCCTTGTGAGACCTGACTCCAGTCTGTTTTTGTGAATGGCACTTTGGGGGCATAATCCTCAAATGTACAAGAGGAGGATACTACAAATCATTAAGATTTGAACCTCTTGACTTTACCTCTTAGTTAATACATGGGAAATCTGTAGCATAATTGAGTACAAATATGGATATGACTCCCGTGACTATACTTACCGGTTAGCACATAGTATATCCCTAATTTGTAACCCTTATCATCATCATGTTATACATTCTTGGCAGAATATGTGGTACTACTTTAAATATTTAACCTGTAACAAGTATTGTGATGAGTAGCATATAAGATTCTCTCTATTATGACAAACATGTAGCTTTACTAGGACGCTTACTCAAACAACACTGGTTGCCAGGATATGAGGTCATCAGAGGCTGCCGTGTGTCATGTTACACGTGTTTCAGTATTTACTTGTCGGCAATATTACCATTCCCGATACACGCGCCACTGTGGGTGCAGATGCGGATATCATGTGTGATTGACAGCCGCAGTCTCTACTTAAACACGCTCAAGCCGTCACAATCTCAGATGATTTTCCTCCTTGAGGAAGTCCGTTCAGGTGAAACCCGTGTTGGGGTAAGGGGTGAACCGAGGTGCACCTCGGTTCCCTCATTTTTAATATTTTGTCATTGCTACTAGCTATTTTTTTCTGACCCACTTACTACTGCAACCTAAATCCTTGTTTTCATTCTAATAGTGGATTACCTCCACTATTCTGTTATAGCCTATTAAGGTTATTATATGTTTTTCTTCCTTCCTAGAATGATGGCGCACTGACAGTTAGTGTAGGTCAGATATACCCCTTTTTTGGGGCGAAGTTCCACTGTGAGGTGGCAGGCACCGTGACAGATTTAGTAATTATTGGTACAAGCTTAGCGAGGTATTGATCTATTCTGACATTTATGTATATGTATTAAACTATTGTGGGTATTTCCCCACTGTCTATCTCTTTATAGTAACATTTCCTCTGTGGAAAAATCCTTGGACCATTTCACACTAGTACTTATATTTCCTGTTTCACTGTGACACGCTACCCTGCCCTCGGTAGGCTTACAATTTGTGATTTCTGTCTCTAGACAGAGCACTAGAGTAGCAATTGATTTAGGTAATTAATGTGTTTTATTTCGCCATCATATTTTAATCAGATGTTAAATGTTACGTTTTATTTATTTCCATGTTGAAGCTTAGATTGGTCAATCATTTCTTGGTAATGTTGATCAGGTGTGCACTATAAGGTGATCAACTTGTCCTGCTCTCCACAGGGCTCCCTTTTTATCCATAGTTTTACTTATGATCACCATTTGTTACACCCTCCCATCATATTTTTGGGTTTATTCAAAATATAACCATATAGTGTCTGTGTGGTTGTTTTTCCCCTTTCCTCCATGTACAACAATACCATCTTAGAAAGTTGTTTGCCAGAGAAACCAAGGGTAATATTTAAGAAAAATAAAAATCTTAAAAATAATCTGTCACCCAGTTTCCTGCAGATAAAAGAAAAACTTTCTAATTCTAAAGATTCTAGTGGCTCCCTGAAAAACCGTAAATACTTTTAATTGTGGACACTCAGTATGTTTAAAGTATAATCATTTAATGCATAGGGTATTTTCCGTAATTTCTCATGTAACACAAAAGACATATGATATTAAACAGTTTATAAATTGTGAAACCAGGTATGTGGTATATGTCCTTCTGAGTGCGTGTGGCCTACAGTATGTGGGGCGTACCACGCACACACTGAAGGACAGATTCAGGGAGCATAGGAGAACCATTATGAGAAAATGTACCAAACATATCTCAAGACACATTGCCCCAACACCCCAAGGTGGAGATACAGGACCTGATTCAGAGCTGTGCTTCCATCTATTTTTCAGACGGAAGCGCAGTAAAAATGGCCACTGCGCATGCCCAGATCAGGAGCGCGCCTGTGGAGGAATATTTAAATGAGAAAAGAGTCGCTTTTCTCATTTAAATATAGTTTCCACCGTGGGCCGCTGTTTAATTAGCTGTACACTTGCACCATCTCAAGAGATGGTGCAAAGTGTAGACACAGTTCAGCGGAGCTGAAAAAAAAGAAAGTTAATTAAAGAAAAAAAAAACTTTTAGTAAAAAATTAACCCCTTCCCCCGCCTACCCCGCAGCTGCTGAAGTATATTAAATAAATAATAAACGTCCCGCCCGGGCATGCTGTCGCTAGTAGAACTACTGGTGCAAGCATGCCCATAAATGACAAGGCATGCTTGCTCTTGTAGCACTACTATAGGTTGCTTGCCTTGCCCCAAAACAATAAAAAACCGCCACAAGTGTCCCCCTATAATAATACATTTTTAAAGAATGTAAAGGCCCCGTCCCTAGTCCCTATCATTAAAAAAAATTACAGTGCTACATAGGAAAGTAAAATAACATGACATGTGTCCCATAAAAAAATAAAAATTTAAAAAAAAACCTTGTCCCCTTCTTTAAAAAAAAATAACGTGCCCACATAGTTGAAATGTAAAAAAAAACTGAGCCATGTGCCCATTTAAAAAAAAATAAAAAAATGGCCAAAAAATGCCCAGATAAATTAAGAATAAACATACTTGCCTTGCCTGCTCTGATGGGGGTCCAGTGTTAATCCAGGGGTGGCCTTGGCAAAATAAAAAACCCCAATACAGACGACCTGCACGCCGGACATCCCGGCTCTAATGACAGGTCTACTGTCATTGGGGGTATTTATAACCTTTGGGCACTGTAAGAATTATCGAGAGAATGAGAATTCAGGGTCAGAGTTCTCGTTCTCTCGATAAATCTTACAGTGCCCAAAGGGTATAAATACCCCCCAATGACAGTATTATGTATTAAGTTGTTCCCTCTCTATCTCTGATATATTTTATATTTGTAACTTTGTATAATTTAAATGTTGAAACTTTTGTTTTTCTTTTATAAGAAGGTGCTTTGTCCTGTTTTGAAGACAGTTACAGCTGTCAGGTAATTAGCAAAGGTCGTTTTGTTAAATAGCCCCACTGAAACCATGGACACCATCATATCCTTTTTCGTCTTGATAATGTCCAGATGTGGATGAGATGCGTCGACAGTACACGCAGTACATTCACTCAGACAAACCGACCAACTATACAAGAGCACTCTTCCTCTTGTTGAACCTAGTGCAATTTACCCTGCGGTGAGTGGAACTTACAAAAATTCTTCTATATGGATGGTGCAGTGACATTTGTGCTAGACGAGTGAAAATGAGATATGCAGATTGAAACACATTACAGCTCCCATCGGACATGACCTCCATTAATCTTCTGGCAATTTTGTGTCTATTATAACCTGAACCCTGCACGCCAATCCTGCTTTATCATCTCTGTCCATCTATCAATGCCATCTGATACTTCCACCCCCATACCAACTTTTTTAATAATACAACTATACTGACACCTGCACTTTTATAATTCCTGGATGAGAACTTATACAGCATATCTCATCTCCCAAGATCTGGATATTTAGCACTGTCGGGCTCTGAGTGCCTTTATCCACAATAAGCCAAAATTCAATTTAATATTGACCACTAGTGCACTTTCAATATATTTAATAATATTTTTTATGTGGATTTTTTTAGTACAAGTGTATAACATATTTTAATTTTGTTCTTAATAAATTGTAATAAATTTGGATATTAGTTAGAAAGTTGCAACGTTTATTTATTGACTTGCATAATACTTCACTCTATTGGAAAGCGCAGCTGTTATTGTTGTTATGAAACTACTAGTCCCGTAATTTATTCCTGGATGAGGGCAATGCATTTGGTGGTTTATCTGAAACAATATTATATCTTCCCGTCCTCCCAACCTAAAAATGTTCTTATTCCAGCTTCCAATTTCATTAGGACATTCTCTATTAAAGGACTAATGACCGGATCCTGACATAAGTCACATGCACGTAAGTCTATTTTGTACAAATGGAATTATATGCGTACAATCCTATGGTCCATGTGTGTTAGGCTAGTGCAGTGCTCCTCAACCTTTTCTCAGCCTCGGCACACCTAAACCCTTCCCAGAATTCCGTGGCACACCAAAAGCAAAATATACAAATAATTACACTGTTCATCATACCGTTCCCCTTCATAACACGCTGCCCCTTCATCATACACTGTGCCACCTTTACCATACACTGCCCCTTCATTATACACTGTGCCACTTTAATCACACAATGCCCCTTCATCACATACTGTCCCACCTTTATCCCCCGCTGCCCCATCATTACATACTGTGCCACCTTTATCACATGCTGCCCCTTCATTACATACTGTGCCAGCTTTATCACATGCCGCCCCTTCATCACATACTGTGCCACCTTTATCCCCTGCTGCTTTTTCATCACATACTGTCCCCCTTCATCTTCTGCGCCTCTGCTCCTTTACTTACCTTGTATTTGGCCCTTCTTTCTTCTTTAATTTCTGTTTTCTAGTCTTTAGTTTAATCCTGTCTGTCTTTGGCTGCCAGCTAAGCTCCTCTCCGTGTGCTCCTCTCTAAATGCTGGGCTTGATGACGTCAAGAAGAAATGCAGTAAGGAAGAACAGGAAGCCAGGTCCCGGTGGCAAACTCAGGATTTGGCAGGGGGGGGGTTCCAAATGCCC